>JASVER010000056.1:3390209-3461168 GCA_030449065.1 Oceanodroma leucorhoa | reverse complement strand
CCCGGGGAAGGCCGGGCTGCGCCGGCAGTGCCAGCCGCTGGGGGAAGAGCAAAGCTGCTTTTCAGCAGCGCCAGGAAGAGCTCCTGGGGTTTAAACTTGGGGCTGGTTCCAGCCAGGAGGGGGAACCGGAGCACAGCCCCCGGCCGCCCGGACACCCGAGCAGAAAGCCCTCCTTGGGGCCACAGAGCCCTGGCTTTGCTAATGGCGTATTTAACRTTCATTGCTCAGAGACAGAAAAGAACAAGCAGACACGGTCCAGTGTTTGGCTTTTATTGAGATGTGATTTTCCTCTTTTCATATAACTTATCTAATTAAAATATTCATCTTAGTTACCACAAAAAAAGGAACATAGAAAATTGTATATACAAATGCAAGTCAAAGTCACTCCCCCTCCTGCCCACATTACTCATCCCACCACCAGCGGGGCAGCGAAGGGGGAAGAGGCAGCTCTGCTCAGTTCCTTCGCACGTAGTGTAGCACAGAAAAATTGCACAAGATAACACCCCGAGCACTTTTACCCTAGACTTTGCTTAGTTTGTGTCTCACAGAAGTAACCCTCCTCTCTTCCTGGCGAGGTCTGGTGCCCACCTCTTCCAGCTGTGCGGTTTTAGTGTCTRAGCAAAAGGAAGGGGAGGGAGGGGAGAGCGGTTGGCATCGGTCCCAGCTCCAGCGGGACCCGCTCAGCACAGAGCGGAGTCAGACACAGCCTCACCTCTGATCCTCCCTGTAAGCCCCCTCCCCTCAATCCAGCTAAGCTAAAATACAGACACAGTTGGCAAAGCCTAGAGCAAAGAGGCTGCTCTGAGAGGGAAGGTACATCACCCCGTAACAGCAATGCTTTGGGCAATACCCACAGCTGTAGTATTAATTAAGTGGCAGTTTAGCAGCGCCCAAGATTGTTCTCGGGCCTCACCCAGACCCTTTGCTCAAGGCTCCGCTGGGGYCTGAACATGATGCCAGACTCCGCTTCCCTCCCCTCTGCCCCTACCCCAAGTACAGAGGAGAAATAAATGGTAGCACAACAGTCAGCAGAAGATAATATATTGTTATCTAATTAAAAATACAGCAAAAATTAAATACAGCAAAAATGCAAGAGTAAGGAGCCATTATTTTACAGCACAACACACACTGAAATGCTGCACGGTAATATTAAAGCATCTGGGACTGTAACAAACTTACAGCACATGAGAGTCTGAGAACATTTTTCCAAGACCTTCAAAATAAGAAAAGAACAGACCAAATTAAGAGACAGTGTTCAGAATGGTTTAAAATCTTTAAAAAAAAAAAAAAAAAAAAAAAAAAAAGGGAGAGAGAGAGAGAAAGAAAGAAACAAACCAACAGAAACCAGAAGCGTACAGGGATTTTTCTAGAGCCCTCCAGGGAGGGCTCTTCACAGCAAGGTTTCCCCCGGTCAGTGCGCACAGACAACTCCACCGGTTCGGGATTTGGCAGCCACAGAAAGCCAGCAGCAGAGCTTCTCAGAAGCTGCCACCAGTAACAGCATCCACTACCAGCACCTTTTCACCTTTTCCACCTAGACAGCAAAATCCTAGGGCAGCAAATATGGCTTGCAAGAGGAGAATCCCTCCCCATTCCGATCCAGTCGGACCTCCGAGCGCTAACAGAGAGGCCGTCYCCCTCGCCACACGACCTGGGTCTAACTCCATCCTCTGCTTGCACCACCTCTGGGTAATTTTGCTTTCAAGGCAGACGTAACTCACAGGCAGAAATGTTCACCACGATAAGGYTTCACATTTAATAGCGAGTGCCTAGTTGTGTCTGGCTCCCCGCTCTCTGCTGCGGCCTCCGCSAGTCCACCTGAAATCACACACCTCATGCAACACCCTGGCTCCCGACCTCCCCAGAGGAGCTGTGCTCCAGGGCACCTCCTCACGCTTCCACCAACCCCAGCGTMCGGGTCCGCTGGGTCACATCGCAAACCCTTTCCTTCCAGAGCTCCAGTTCCTCAGACGGCAAGTACAACTGAGCTTTTTGAACTCCTGCTATGTAGTATGCACACATTAAAAACAAACCACATTCTGTTATTCCCTTCCCTCCAACCCCAGTCAAGTGGTTTCAGGTTCAAAGACTAAAATCCTTGCTTTTTCCAAAGAGGGGGCAGAGGTAAACATGCAGGGAAAAGACAGGATTTAAGCACCAGCTTCCAAACTGGAAATAAATCCTTCCCAATTCCACACAGAAAACAAGATAAAAAAATATTTCTTCTTTCCACTAAAAGAGGCAAACCGATGCCTTCACTGATATTTAAAAACTGTTTTTAATTTCAGAGGCAGACAAAGTCCCCTCTCTCTCTCAAAAAAAAAAAAAGTTAAAATCTGACTTGGTGCACAGTAAAATTTCTCCCAAAACCCCTCATAGTTTTATTCCCAGTAGCCAGCAGAAGACAACAGCAGCAGAGAAAAAGTCCCCAACGGCTCTTGGCATCCCTGCACAACAACGTAAGCATCTGTACAAGATCTACAGTAACAGCAGAGAGAAGGTCGAGAGCTGAGATTTTATTAACACACACAAGTAGAGAGCAAAGCCTCAGGACTTGATGCACTTGCCAAAGGATCGATGAGCAGATGGGCCACCGGTCCTACCTGTCCCAGAGAGTCCAGGTGGGACTTTGGACCCAGCAGGTACCAGATCACAAGGAGGGACCCCCGTGACACCCAGTGACAACTCAGACAGATGGATTCCTGCCAGCTTGAGTCACAGAGCCCTTGTACTGGATTGGGAGGGGKGAGACTACTGGGAGCGACATAAATAATACCAGCGGGATAGAGGGGCAAAATATTAATTAAAACCATTTTATAATTTATTAAAAGGTTAAATAGTAGATAGTCTCTGGRTCGTCCACTCTCAGCAGGTGCCAAGACTTCACATTTTCTTGTGTCAGGAGATTCTGTACACCCTTCTTTTGACGGATGACAAAGCCAGAAACRGGATGTTAAGGGCAGGGGGAAAAGAGGGGGGCTTGACACTGAGAAAGGGACCAGAATAAAAGATAAAATACTGTGCTGTCGTCTTGTGCAGATCAAAGCTTCTCCCAGCAGCTGCAGCCTCCAAAGAGTTCAAAGAAAAGGGCTGTTTGGGTACCTTCTCCCCCTTCAGTGCCACTCCCCCACGAGAGGGAAAGTCCCAGATCTGCTCTGCAAACTTATCTYCGAGAGAACCTGTTTTTGAAAGCTTTGATAGTCTTTGCCATCATGGGTGCAATTTCTGCAACGGAGAAAGAAAAAAGAAAAAAAAAAATCAAACAAAAAGCCCTACACATTAAAGCAGCAGTCACAGACTAGGAGAGCAGAGAGCAATTCAAAGCTGCAGCCCTGGCAAAGCAGATGCAAGTCAGGTGTAAGCGTGTGCTCTCTGATCACAGCCGATCGTATTTTCAGGTCACAGACCGAGGAGAGCCCACTCTGCTTTCTGAACTGCAAGAACACAGATCTCTGGTTAAACTCTCCCTGCTTCCTTCCCAAGGGAGCTGCACTACAGTTTCATTGTTCCAAACAGCTGGACAGACACAGAAAGACAGCAGGAGGGAAAAGGCAGGGTTTCTGCCTCGCTTGTACCATTAGGACAGGCTGATACAGTCAGCACTGAGCAGGCAGGTAAATCGGATGTTTCCCTATGCTTTTTCTTGTGCAAGAAGTTTGAACAGCCTTTACCCTCTCCTCAGGGAGAAGAGAGAGGCCACCAACACCAACCCTCCTGCACAGCTGGATTTCTCTTACAGCAGCAGCAGCACATTCGTGCGTTCGTAAAGGAGGAGCTCTAGGAGACCACACRGACGTTCTGCAGTTTGTACTTACTCTTCACTGGTGGTTTCCTGGGGTCATAGGAGGAGAAGGTGCTACCTGAAGATGGGACAGAATGGGCACTGCTGGTGCTGGGCCCATCATAGGACTGCTCCTCACTCACACGAGTGTGGCTTTTGCTAGATGTGTACAGGACTGGTTTTATTCTGAAACAGAGACGGGACAGACATTTCAGTAAAGGAGGCACTGTGGTTTGATGCAACTCTTCAGACATAAGCCACATTTGTTAACAGCAGCATGGCTGATACCACATGGAACCAGAAGTGAGCAGGATCTCCACACTTCCCAGCAAGAAAGCAGCTATTACAGTTATAAGTTTCACCGCAAAATCACCTCCCGGACACAAAGGATGAGTTCCTGCCAGGACGCAGAGCTTCACGGGGAAGCTGGCAGGAGCCCACAGGAAAAGAGGCCCTGAACAGCAAGTGCTACTGAGAAACACTCACTTGGTCTTCTCTGGCAGAAGAGGTCCTCCAGTTCCAAACTTCTCTTGTCTCCTTCGTACATCCCGAGGGGGCTTTGCTGCAGAGTTCACAAACGCCATTTTGGCCACTCTACCTGTAGGAGGCCAGAGGGAAACATTGCTTAGATCCTGCATATTATAAAGGAGGCTCCTCAGTGCTTGTCTTATTACAGCAAGCTCCAACCGCCTCTCCCCAGTCCATCCATTCCAAAGCTCAGTTGATACCCTCCTCCCTCTTGCAGTCACAACATGGGCTGTGAGAAGTCAGACTGATCAGGTCAGTAGTTATTATTTTCACCAGAAGAGCAGGAATGTTTCCCTCCACCTTGGTATTCYTCAACCCCAGCATGGAGAAGCCAGTCTAGCAGAACAGGAGGTGCCTCTGCAGCCCTACATGTTCTTGCTATAAAATATTGCTCTGTCTAGTCTGCATCAACAACAGATGAAATCTAGAGCCTGCTAAGCCATTAACCAAAGGCCACCACAAAGAACAGAGAGTTAAGGAACTCCTAAATTGGACTAGATTTAAACCAGCCACTCTGAAAGACCTTCTCCCCACAAAGACATCCCCTAAGCAGCATTTCCAGACCCCTCTCTGACCATTCAGCCCTACTTTACCTTTGGGTTTGTTGGCATGAGCTGAGCCGATGTTCCGTGCTAACATGAGCAGCCGCTGCTCTCGTGCGTCGTGAAGTCGAAGGTACATCTCCCGCCAGGACTCAAACTCTTCTGGCTTCTCATTCTTGAAGTCTCGGAGACAGTGATTGTGCCACAGTTGATCTGTATCCTCAATGAGGACCTGAAACAAACCCACACGTAAGCTGGGATCCCTCCTGACACCTGCACTCCCCTCTCCCTCCGCACCAGCTAGCGCCAGCGTCACTGGAATACCACAGAGGACAAGACAGCTTAGGGGCCGACTTGCAGCGAGAGATGGACAGATGGCAAATCCAGGAACTCAGGACTAGCAAAAGCCACCTCTTGTTATAAAGAGCGTTGTTCTTTACTATTCTGCTATTGCAGATGAGGACAGAACATCACTCCCGCATGTCGCCATCCCTTCCCCAGGCCACGGCACTCACATGATTACATTCCTCAATGCGATACAGCTGCTCTGGGGTGCATCTCTCCAATACTGGCTCCAGCACTGAGAAAGGGACACCACCCACTTCATAGATTGCTAGAGAGAAGCAAGATGCACAGAGTATTTATCCTGCTCCTTCCTTGTCAAGGAAAGGGCTTGACACCTTGAAATGCAGCGGAAAAAACTTGCAGTGCTGCACGCTACTACACAATACGAGGGGAAGGAGAAAGGAACTGTAGGTGCAATAGCTCTAGTGGATCATCAGGCACCAATATCTCCAAGTTAAGAAGTGCCTGCGCAAGGCTCTTTCCCACTGTTTCCAGTGCTTTAGCACTCCCTGAAAGCGTGCTGGGTGCCGATTTCTGCAGCACCTGAGCTTTCAGTGAGATCTGTCCCATATTAGTTAGCTTGCCTTGTGACGAGGGGCAACTAACCGTTCACGTGCTCCAAGCCAGGTGCTGCTGGGATACACACAAACAAGTGACCGAGACTTCAGCATTATCTGCATGGCAACATGTCTTTAAGACGGATGAGGAAAGGTACTTACAGTCAATGTTGTTACTGAGGACTCTGATGCATTGTTGATACAGGGACATCATTTTTGGGAGGTAGGCAGTTTTAGAGCCGGAATAYACTTGCATCTTTGAATTCAACCGGCGGCCTGTAAAACCCGCTTCGCTCTCTTCAACTGGCGAGGACACTGCTGTAAAGAGAAATATTTAGAGTAAAAAGGGAACAGAAAAAAGAAGAGCCCACCCTGATGAATGGCACAGGAGACACAAATCAGAGTCACCCAGAAGCAACCTAAAGGGCCAAGTCTTCTCTAAGAGACCTGCCACCTAGTTCAGGAAGGGCAAGTCCAGAGCCCAAGCCTCAGCGAGGGTCAGCAAAGGATCTTCCTCATTTCTGCTAGAGCACGTGGGAAGGAAGCCACCTTTTCCTGAAACCCGGGCTCTGGCCATCCGAGGCAGGACACCAGACCCCAACAGAAAGACTTGAACCCAGCCAGCATCCACTTTCTCCCACAAGCAATGGCTGCAGCCCATTTCAGACCTATTTTCCTGCCCAACATACCTTTCCTTTTTGTCTGGGAGCAGGTAATGGACTCGATCGAAGGAAGAGGACGGTAGTTGGCCTGAATCGGCGGCAGTGGGATGTCTGGTAACGTTGGTACCACATCTAAAAGTATCTGGAAGGAGAGGATGCACATGCAAGTAAGACAAGAATAAGGAGAATGTTACAGCCTGCCAGTGCACARACAGCACTGAACTGCATTTTGTTTGGTATTTTGAGTAAGACATTCAATGCTGGTCAGCTTGCACCAGGGAACAGCCTCAGAGGGAGCCTGCACTTCTGCCACATTACTGTGGCTCTGTCTAGGCTGTCAATACAAATAAGCTGAAATTCAGGATCTGAATCACTCAGCACCCTCCAGTAAGAGCCATGCACATCCTTAACCTACTAGGTTCAGTGCTAAAGGCCTCTGGCAAGAACCTGAGTCAGATTAACAATGCAAAGAACTAGAGAAAAAACAGAAGAGAAAGCTGGCAGAAACATTTCCTTGATCTCAAACACTCATTTACCTGTTCTGTCTCTTCTCCTCCTCCCCCCTCCCTGCAAAAAACTCCGCAGTGATGGAGAGGGGAACCTCACAAATGGGGGGAAATCTAAAACTTTGATGAGGCACTTATTAGGATGAATGGCAAAGCAGGATTTTAAAAGACTGATAAGATTATAAAAATACCTTCTGAAGAGCAAAGTGTTTCAAGTTGAGTAAAAAGATTAAGCAGTCAAGGTTTTACACATTAGTCTCTTATTTATATACACAACCCTGGCACCCATGTGGTAATGAATATATACAGAAACATTGCTCATTTTTCATGCTTTCACAAAAGAAGGTCTGTCTTCTAGAATAAGCTGCGTTGTAACACCAGTTCTCCCATTTTTCCTCCATTTCTGGAGACCAACAGATTTAGTTAACAAAACTGCAGTACTGATAAAGATAAAAAAAAAGGTCAATGTTAGAGAAGCATAAATACTTGAGAGGAGAGACATGGGAACCTTGCTAGCAGGTGGAGATGCACTGCATGTTAGGCGGGATTCWAAGTTGACTCACACCTAAAGATATTTTGCATGCTTAACAAATGTATCATGTGCAATATGTTTTCATACAATTATTTAGCTGAAGGTGTCTCCCTCTTACTCTCCCCATTTTTGAATAAAGAGGGTTTTGTCTATTGCATTTCTTTTTTCCCCTCCCTCTTCACCCACTTTTCCAGCAGAATTCCACTCCAACAGCACAAAGCAATGCCTGCGGCATAGGGCATATGAAACACACGGTGTCTCCCAGCAGGAACCAGGACTCACAGACCTAGATACCAACGAGACACCGCGAGCACAACCCGATGCAGAACACAGCCCAGCATCTCAAGGGGAAAACTGATCCCACCTCCTTTGTCCACTTTCAGATCTTCAGAACCTTACCCTGTTTGGTTTAGGAGGCTCTGGCAGTTTCTTCTCTGCCTTTTTCTCACTTGTTCGCTTGTGGCTTGGACTTTTCCGACTCGAGCTTGAGCTGTTGGTACTGGCTTTGGATCCGTTCTGTTTGCTGTGCCCTCGGTCTTTCTCCCCAGCTGGCACAGAGGGTTTGACCGCTTTCTTTTTCTTTTTCTGGGGCTGGTCGTAGCTGAGGTACGACTCAAAGGACATTGTAGGTTGTTCAAATTCATCCTCCACTTCCCCCTCCCCAAAATTTGAGGAAAAGCCCATTGATTTTTTGTCCATGTCGGAGACTTTGCGCTTCCCCTCTGAAGATTTTAAGCTCCCAGAAGTCCCCTTTTCTTTAATCCTATTTGACGAGTCACTCTCAGCTTTCCGTTTCTCCCGCTCTGTGTTAGAGGTCTCCAGGCTCAGCTTGGGCTTCTCCAATTTGCTTTTTTCAGAGTCCCGATGTTTTTGCTTCTTAACATGGTTGTCCAAAGACTCTTCCAAGTGCGGCAACATGTGCAACTTCTCCTTTCTGGAGGTGCCGCTTTCTCGRTTCTTCTCCTTCTTGGTGCCATCTGACATCCTCTGCTTCTCCTTGCTGCCCCCTGCCATGGGGGCTTCTCGGAGCTGCTCTTTAAAAGAGGTCTTGTGCAATCTTTCTGGGCTGAAGGCAGAGGTCCTGTCCTCCCCCCTGCCATCAAGTCGCTGCTTCTTATGAGAAGACTTGTGCTCTCTGCTTCGGCTCATGTTCCCTTTGTCGTAGAACTCACCGGGGTTCCTCTCTCGGCCTCCCCCCAGCTTCTCCTGAAAGCTGTGGCCTTTACTGGCTTTCCGATGAAATACTGTCGGTTCTTCCTGCTCCTCAGAGGCATAAGGGTCTGTGTACATATCCTGAGGGCTCTCACTTGGCTCAGGTGACACAGTTTGTCCATAGTCCGAGTACTCCTGATCTGAAGAGAGCACTGGGGAAGATCTGCCCCAACCCTTCCCCTCGTGGCTGCTATAGCCATAAGTCTCATGGGCTCTCTCAGGCCTAGGATACCTTTTGGACTTCTTTTCCCTATGATCTGGGCTATAGGACTGGCTGCAAGACGGCTGGAAAGGTTCTGAATACTCCTGGTCAGGTTCCTCATCCTCTCTGAGGGAGGGTTCTTGATGTCTTTTGCTTGAGCTGCTCCTCTCGTAGTCACGGTCTTCAGAATCTAGGTTATTTCTGAATGGATAAGAAAACAAAACAGTTAGGGGAAAACTTCCCAATATGAATGAAAAGAGCCACTCTCCATGGACCATGTGGACAGGAACCTCTCTTACASAAGACTAAGGTTGTATTTGGTAGTYTTGTGGCAAGAATACCACTGATTCTCTCAGGCACAGCAACATTCAGGGATTTAGAAATTGCATTTCTAGTGCAGGAATCAATTAAGCATTTTTATTAGGACTAGAGACTTCACAGTTCACTGGGAAACGGAGACAGATGTGTACAGAGACTTCTCCATGCCTACACACTCCTGGCTGCATGGTCCTATGGGAAACGTGTCCCCCAGTTCGCCAGTTAAGCATACAGGGCTACCACAGCCATCGAAATGATCATGAATAACTGGGTCTTTATCACCCACATCTAAAGGATCTCATTGCTGGGTTCAACACAGCATTGTTACTACAACATGCTGGCTAGCATTAACTTTCAGTTTCCGCAGGATTTTTGCACATAAAAGCCTTCTTTCAAAGCAAGCCACTTCTTTTACGTGGGCCTAGAACTTCCTCTCTTTAGCATCATAAACTGGGAAGCAAGCAGATTGCATCTCTTGCTTTATTAAAGGCACTTTTCTGGCCTTTGCTGTTAATCTCTTCATCGAACTGCAAGTTCTTGAAAATCGGTCCCTACTTTCACGCAAAACTGCAGCCGTCAGCAACCCAACGCTCCGCGGCTAGCAGAGGCAGGAAGTTTATGCCAAAACAAGGCAAAARCCTGATGCAGAGTTAGCACACTTGTGTTACAAGTTTTTCCAGAGCCTTCACTTTGGTACCTTGGTCAGAGAAGTTTATAATCTCTACTGCAAAAATATAACAAAGCTTATCCATCAAGATAACCGAACAGGTTCACTTACCTGTCTGCCTCTTGGGACACCGGCACTAGCTTCTTCCACCTGGCTACGAGATTCTTCGCAAAGTCTCCTACAAGCTCGTGTTTCCGTAAACTGTTCACAGTCTTCCCAACACCCGTCTCCTTCACGAGAGAGCCAAGACATGAATTCATCTTAGCAAAACAGTCAGCATTCTCACCTCTGCTAAACTTCCTACAAAGTGAATAAAGCTAACCCACTACCTATCACTGCTAGGTAGAAATAAACTTCCTTGATCTAACAGCAAAGATATCRCATATATTATCTTTTCAGCAGCCATTACATMATTTACTACAGTTCTGTAAATCAAAGAAGACTTAACTCTGCCTTAGTCAAACATTAATTATTTGTATTAATAAACCAAGTTAGYATTTACCATGACTGTTGGTAAGTTTGAAGACAGAAGTCACTAATAATTTTAAGGATTAGCACTTCCTACTTTCATGCTGATTCAGTTATCGTTAGCAACTGCTCCGGCTCTCGTATCACAGTCAAGTGTTAAGCTTTTGGAAGAACTGAGGATGACAGACTGTCCTCCGTGGCTTCACACTTGCTCTGACATGCTCCTTCCCTGTGCCTGGATTCTCTAGAACCYCATCACAATCCTGCCTGTGACACCCGGCTGTAGCAGGTGGCCAAGGCAATGCGCCCCATTCCAGGGACACCAGCATTTCTGTGGCAAACAGTTATCCTGTGACTTGACAGACGTGATGAAAGTGTGAGAGATTTCACAGCTCTTACCACAAGAATGTCAACTGTGATGGGCAACTCAGACAGCCTCTTCAGACTTTTCAGCAGCTGCAGAGACAAGAAGGAAAGTGTTCAGACTTGTCATACTGAACCACGTACTGTGATTAGAAAGGAAGAAAATTCTGCACGGCATGAGAGCTTGTCAGAAAGATCCAAGTGGCAGACAGCTGCTGTCTTGCTCCAAGTCAAGCTCCTGAGAAGCTGAACACGAGGGCCAACTGTTAAGAAATTATCGCCTCTTTGCCTACGAGGACCCATCTGAGAATCCTAAAATGCACTCAAATATTAATGCTTTTTTCAACAGGATTGCAACTTATCTTTGGCTTAAAGCATCAGGAACAGAGACACACAACTCCGTTGCACAGCAAGTGGAAGAAAGGACTAGGAAGCTTTTGACTCTCAGAAGGTGGTGCTGAGAATCGCATCACTTGTTGAGAGGAGGGGAAAAAAATGTTGAGTCCTTTCTGAAGTTTTGCAAGCTACACACTGAGGGAAGGAAGATTTCTAGATGCTCCTAAAGATCTAAGAGGGAACCCATATCTCTCCTGCAGGCCCTCCACTGTCAGTGCTGCTGACAGTCTCTCTCCTCTCAGCTATAATCTGTGCTAAAAAGGCAACTGATCCCTTCCACCGCCACTGCCTCTCGCCCCACTCCTCTCCCCTCCCTTCGCCATACACCAGTGAAAAATGTTGTTTTCCTCCACACACACACTGCCAGGCGAGGCCCTGCCAGCGGGGAGGGAAGAGGAGCCCTCTCCGACTTGCACCCCAGCGAGGGGCTGCGGGTGAAGGGGACATACTTGTTCCTCTGCCACCCAGGTGCTTTGGGACATCGCTTCACCGAGATGTCTACCGACTTTTTAGTTACAGTACGTGGCAGCACACATCTGACAGCACCGCTGCCCCTCACGTTATTTCCCACAGCTCAGCTATAGCCACAGACCAGCCTTGTCAGCGCTCCCGTTATTATAGCCCCTATACAGCCCAGGCTTTGTTCAGCACTGCTGTGCTATATGCCATACAAAGGGCTGTCCCTGATCCAGAAGATCTTCTCTTTAAAGGACAGTGCTCATGCTCAAATTAGCACTGTCGGCCTAAGCTATTCCAATCACCCCCACTTCCACCGTGCAAGGATCAAAGAGGTTTAGAGGTTTCCTTCCTTTTGAAGGAAATAAGTTCTTTTAACCTATTTGAAGAGTGCTATTACTTTCAGAGAGAAAATACTCCTCGACACAGAGATCTGGGTTCATCTAGCTTAAGCAGAACCACAGGACAGTTTCCGTTCACCAGAAACCACTGCCCCATCTCCATTATGTTTAGGACTTCATTGCCAAAACCAAAGGTTTAGGTTTTCGTGTTTGTTTTAGAAGAGTGAAACACTGATACCAATGGGAACAGTGTGTTTCAGCACTCTTGAGCTGGGATGCTGCGGGGGATGCAATAGTCCTAGCTGTGCTGTAACCATAGCTAACCGGGTCTTTAAGCCCTCTGTCCCTGCAACTCTGGGCTCACGGTAATGTGGAGTCTCCCCTGGGATTCATAGGATCTGGGGCAAGTAACGTGCTCCACCACCTACCTCAACTGATGGGGGGGAAAAAAAAAAAAAAAAAAAAAAAGCAGCAGCCAGTTGAGCTAAAAATCCCAACACCCTTTCAGTTTTCAGAACCTGTTACTTTGCCAGCACTGCTGCTTGACACGCTCACTGGCAATGGAAGCCGTCAAACCAGAAGCAGCAGAGGTAGAGACACAGCCCACCGCTGCTGCCTCCCCTCAAACTGCCGCGGCAGGGCCTGCCGCTGCTCGCGGGTCGGGATCCCGCTGGGAGGGCCAASATCCTGCGGGCATCAGTAACACAGGGGTTTGGACCAGTGTGTGCGAAGACCCTGTTTGGAAGGGGACAGGAAGGGAGGGGATGAAGGATGGATTTTGTACTAGATAGAAAAAGAGTAAAACGGGGCAATATTAAAACAATAACGTCTCTGTAAACTGATTACCTTCCTAGAGAGGTTGTTTCAGAGCTTACAAAATCCCACCGTGAGAGTAAGAACCACGGGAAAACTTGTTATGATAGCCTTGAAACCTGCCAATTATTTTCTAGCTATACCCCACTGTAGCATCTTCCACACCTTTTTTTGCTCTCTAGTTATTTATTGCCTTCAGGGCTGAATTCCAAGAAGAAAAGTGCTATTCTCAATGGGGCTCAACTCTGGATTTTGTATAGCCAGGGGAAGTGTGGTTTGAGACCAGAGGACCCACACATTTGATCCAGAACACATCTCACGGGGAACTGGCTTATTCCACACCCACTGTAGTCAATGGTTGGAAACCTCCACACATCTTGAAAAAAATAAAGCAAGAGCTGGCTTTCTGAGAGRCCACCATACGCATACCTTTGCCAGAGTGTCACTTTACCAAATTTTTACACCTGCACGTTCATTAGAAATGTTAACAGAGTTTGAGTTCAGCAGACTTCCCAGCCAAGTAATAAAAATCTCAAAATGACGCTGTCGGGAAACGAGGTATTTTTGTTACCTGCGTCATCAGTAGTGCACTTATCTGACAATCTAAGATATCAAAACCTGTGCTTATTGACACTGTCCAAGTGGCACGCAGCCTGGCAATATCCGAGTAGGGATATATTTGGGAGCTATGTTCATACAGCACAGCAAAACCTCGCTTTTCTTGCAACCTCTGTGGACCACAGGTCCGTGTGCATGAGACGCACCAAGTGAGACAACTCCGATGCAGTGAGGCTTAAGAACCTGTACTAATCTGTATTTCCTATGGAAACAAGCTGATGCGGTACACCCCACTGCCTTCAGCTGAAATCAGCCAAGCAGATTCAAATCTCTCAGCTCAACTCAGAAATAACCGAGATCCTACAAGTCCTATGAGAAAAAAGCAGCCAGGTAGAAGACAGAAAACACAAGGCTTGCATCTYGCTAGACACCAGATGAAATACTTACGAGAAAGCTCTTCTAAAACACCCCAGCACAGGGTAAAGTTTCAGTCAATCAGCCACAAGACACAAACCATAAAAACTTTACTTAGTTCCAGCTCCAATAAAATTTTGTTTAAYATGGGTGGATTGTTTTCTTTTTCTAAAGGAAGTCAGCCAGGCCGTTACAACACACATTAATATCAAATTACTACAGCACAGCCTGGCCTCTTCCTCTCTGTGAAGATGCTCTCTTGTTTGTGTTTCCCTTACCCTCTTTCTTCCCCCAGAAGAGAAACACTCCTGCAGCAGAGTTTGTATCTTCTCTGCTGGAAAAAAAAAGACCGTTTCCAAACTGTTACAGCAGAGTCCAAAGTTTCACTCATACAGTTCTGTGCCAGCAGCCCAATTTTCACCCAAAAACAATATTAATACTTAACAGCTTTCAGCAAGGCAACATACGAGTTGTACACGATACTGGGCAAATATTATTCTTTCACATTACTGATAAAGTGTTTCAAAAGGACAAGGCAAGAAAACCAAAGACTGGAAATGGTGTAATRTGTGGGTAGCATGCAGAGGTGCCGTGGATTTGTCCTGCTGACAGGGTAAAGCTGTAGCTGCTACAGAACTGTAGTGGAAACAGTTACAGCAGAAGAGCTGAAAGCTATTTTCTGACATAGGAAGGTGCTCAGAATTTACACAATCTATCAAGACAATGCAATGGCAACTAAATTCAAGCCTAGAAACACTAACACTTCCAAGGATATAGTTGAAAAGGTATTAGAAATAAAGAGAGTATAGGTCACAGGACCTTTCTGCTGGGGAAGGGAAAAGGTTTAAAGTCACTATCGCAGCTAGTAACAGCTTGCAAATGCTTACCACCTCTCCCACCCCTTGCAAAACTGCACAGGATCAACAGAGAAAGAAACGACTTAACACCGCAAGGTTACTGGAGAAAGAGTCAGCCTGTGCAAATAGTGCCCGAAGACTTACGATGCCCAAGAAACACAGACAAGCAGTTATTGCCCCAAGCTGTCACAAGGGTCAGGAAACAGTAGCACTAGTTCTCCGTGCACAGCCTGCTGAGCCAATATTTGAAGTCTTGCACATGCTCTCAGCACCACGGAGCCCAAGACCCCCTGGAATTGACTCCTCAGCWGTCCCTCAGCTCCGTTCGGGGCCCCACCGGTTAAACCCTGCTCTGGGCTTGGCTGASAGGGTGAGAAAAGGAACCAGACCCCCCCATTGCTTCACCCCCAGCTAGGCTGGAGCTGGGTACGAGGGCCTCCATTTCAAAGGGTCGGCACTTGAGCACTTCAGTATCCATCCTTCTTCAYGGGCAGTGCGAGGTCTTGGAAAGCAAAGCGGATCTGCAGGTGTTTGCCTCAGTTAAACAAAATTAACCAAGTGCAGAGTGGCTGCACGGCCCTCACTGCCTCATCTTTCACCTGAATTAAGTGAAACATGAACCAAACACCTGTAAAGAGTCACAACAGATGCTCCCCCTATAAAATATGACATCCCAGAGAATGGGATAACAGTATGCGCCAGGCCCACACCTGAGCTCATCCCTGATTCCAAATTTCAGTTGAAAAACACAGCTCGGAACCCTGGTGCCCAGCAGGAGAGTTGCTGTCAGCAACAGACGCAGCCAAATGTCACCAAAGAGATCGGAGCACAAGCGCAGATCAGGGCAGCCGCTCCGTGACAGCTGCTACGGGCAGCAGATTTCGGCAGCGGACACATTCCCTCATGGAGACGGGCGAGAGGCGTCAAGCAACTTCCCCAAGGCCGGAGGGGGAACCCGCACCGGGGGGTTAAAACTCAGCAACTTCTTGCCCTGACCCCAACGCCCCGGGGATCGTGGTGGCCTTGCCACGGCCCCGGCCCTCCCCAGTCCCCCGCCCGGGCTCACGCCGGGGACCGCAGCTCTTCCACCATGAACACGTCACCAGGGCAAGACTCTTCCGGCAAGTTCTCCCGTTGCCCGCTTGCCCGCCTGCCCCTCAAACCGCACCCCATGGACGTGCCGCGGGGGGACCCCACACAAGGACCCCGGCACACCGCTGCGGGTCTCCCGTGGGGCAGCCGGGGCCTGAGAGTGGGGGGGTTCCCACCGGGGACAACCCCCCCGGGCCTGCCCCGCTGCCGAGGCTCGGAGGCGGCGGGACACCCGCTTCGCCCCACGAACCGCGGCCCCGGCTGGGCAAGAAACTTCGGGGGGTTGAAGGGGCCCGGCGGACGGCAGGCCCGGCCCGGCCCCGCTCCCCAAGCCCCCCGCGGGGTGGCCCGGGCCCTCCCGACCCCCGGCCCCGCCGCGCTGTCCCCGCCGGGTAGGGAGAGCCCCGGCCGCGCCGCCGCCCCCATCACCTTCTTGGGCTCCGAGCTGCCCGCCAGCCGCGACTGCAGCTTGCCCACAACTTCCAGCACCGACTCCGCCATTTTTACTGCTGGAGAGGCCGCGGCGGCGGAAGCGGCTTCACCGCCCGCTCGCCACACAGCGCTTCCCCACTGCCGCCGCCATCTTGGCTGCGGGTAGGAAACGGAAGCGGCGTAACCGTTTCCCCGGCCGGTAGCGGCCATGGAGGGTGAGGGCAGAGTTCGRCGGGTGCCATCTTGGGGCCTGGCAGAGGCGGCGGGCAGCGCCATCTTGAGTGCTGGCAGGGTGCTGCTGAGGGGAGCGCGGCCGCCATGGCAGCCCCTCACTGGGACGGTGGTGCCATCTCCGGCCCCACAGTGGTCAGGGCAGCCTTTCCTGAGACAAATGCCCTTTCATACCTATTCCTGTTGCCTCCAAACGGCCAACGGCTCCACCACGGCTGTTGCGAGTGAGTGGAAAGTAGTTTTTTAGATTTGTTCGTAGCCAAAGGCAAACTGAGCAGGGCCACAGCTGCCCAGGCCGGAGTCTCCTCAGGCCCGGGGCTTGGAGCTGCCGTCTCCACCGCTCACTTAGGAGAGCGGGGAAGGTGTCAGGAGGGCGATGTCCCCCCAGATCATCCCCAAATGCCCTGCTGAACCCCTCTGGGGTGCCGCTAGGCCTTTGGCTGCCTCCTYGTTGCCTCTCCCTTGGCAGTGGCCAGGTAATCATGCCCGGCCTTTGGTTTACTGCCTTCTGTCACTGGCTGCCATGATGCCCTTGGCTGGAGCAGCGCTACCTGAATCCAGCCCTTTCCATGTCTCTCGGGACTCGGCTGAGGGTGGCTGTCCTCGCATCACCCCAAAAGCACGCTGTAAATGTAGAAGTGATAAGAGCAGTCAGCTGGCTGGGAGGGGAGAGGAGGGAGGAGGATGTCGCGTGGGCAAAGTTGAGGGTCTCTGTCTCTCAACCTGCAGAGCCCTGTGCTGGTCAGAGCTTCCCCTTGGACTAACCGGTCTTAACAGCAAGGTAAGGAGCAGACCCAGCCTATAGATGAGTCATGGAGAACCAGGGCTCGCCTAGCAGGATTTGCAGAGACCTTGCGTGGGGCACGGGAACTGCTGAATAATGGAAATAATGGCATGGGGAAAGGTTTTGTTGTTTTCTAAAATGGGGCTGGAGGAATTATTGGCAGCAAAATAGTGCCCAGAGCTGCAGCGTYCAGGTAGTTTCCTGGGCCAGCTCGGTGTTTGCTGTGACTCAGACCCTGCTTGAACACAGGGCTGAGGACACCAGCAGGTAAAGGAGAGGGACTCTTTCTGTTTGGTTAGATATTAAAGAAAATAAGCCTGCCATAACTTTCTGAAGACACAGTATCACCCATAACTTTCTGAAGACACAGTGTAGGTCCTGCTTTGCTGTTAGCTCAGTAATATGATGCAGGGCTGAGATAAGCAGCACTGAAAGGATGTGAGGACAACTACTGTCTTTTAAGAGAAGTTTAAACATCTAGAAAAAAGCCCTTTCTTCCCTCCTTTCTGTCTGTGCCTTTTGAAATCTCTTCAAACCATTCCAGCTCCGTAGATTAATCCAGCAGCCAGGATTAATCTGTAGGAAAAATATCCCTTTCAAGTCACTACAGTGGTATTTCAATCAGAAGCAGCAATGATGTCCCATTTTAAATCAACTAGTAAAGGTCGCTCTGCCCTCCTGCAGCCAGACACTGGAATAACATGAACACATGCTTCAAAGCGGAGTCTGTCAAAGGTGCCCAGAGGGGACAGGCGGGATCCCACGGACATCAATATGAGCCCAAAACTTCTCATGGCTCCATTGTACTTGTATGAAGTGTAATGCAGTTAGAAACCTCTGTTTTATCCCAGAACAACTTCCCCCTTGACTCCCGAGTGGRGTGGACAGGGGATGGAGAAAGCCAGCTGCATTGCTGGGCTTTGCAGAAGGCGTTAAGAAGGCTTTCGGAGATCAGCTTGCCTAACTGTGATGCCGGGCTCCACACCAGGCCCACAGGAGCTGCTGAGCGCTGGTGTCACCTCTCTAAAATGGGGTCTGAAGCCCCTGAAAGGGGGGTTGAGCAGTTTTATGGACAGAAACAGTGGCTTGCTGCAGACACTGTGCTTGTTTCTGTAAAAACAGGCAAAAATCAAGGCAGTCTGGGGAGCAGGAGGGATCGGGCAGATCCTCAGTGCAGCCTGGTGGGAGCTGACAYGCAGGTCACTTATTTCACAAGGCCAAACCCTCCTGCCCTGGCAGGTTGCAGACCTCAACCTGGCACCCRTCCTGCTGGGACCAGTCTCAGCGTGGGGGCAGCAGGACGGCCACCTCCCTCCAGGACAAGTCCTGCTTATCTTCGGGTTTGTTCAGCAGCGAGGTGGTTTTTGCAGTATTGTATCTCAGAGAGATACAGGTCTCATCCCTTGAGGGGTCTGGAAAGAAGGCCTGGAAAAACATTTTCATTTCCTGGGAAATTCCAATATTTAACCTAAATTGTCACTTTAAATCCAGCTGAAAAGCTGAAACTGCAAATTTTCCTGGGGAATGGATAGTCTGAACAAAATGCATGCTTGGAAATGTCAAAGTGTTGTTGTTCTGAAAGGGTAAATCCTAGTTCCTTTTCCCAATCCTGAGCTGGGCGTCAGAAACAGTTTCACATCCAAACACACAGAGAGAGTGGCATTTGCGTCCCGGTTTCAGAAGGACTGACGCCCACTCCAGGATATGACACTGTGATAGATGAGCCTTCAGTGGTGTAAATTGGGGTAGTCCCGTGAAATGCCGCAATACCAGGGATGGCTCAAGTGCCTGGGACTTTTCTCCTCAATCCTCTTGGCTTCTGTGCAAAGCCAGGAGAGAGCAGGGTCTGCGGGCGTCTGTGTCRTCCCTGCTCCCTCTGCTCTCCCTCCCCCGGCACTGCTGCTCTCCTCCTCGGATTCAGCCCTGAATCCTCTTTCCTGGCAGGGACTTTTACTAAACTTTTCCCTTCTCCATATTTTTGCTGAAGTCTCATAATGCCCCCCTTCTTCTTTGCCCTGTGCTAAATACGAGCTGATTACTCAGTTCCAAGAAACCTGATCTTTATGGCCAAGCGTAATAAACAGTACCCAGACATGTGAGACAGCGCAGTAACAGCTATTTCTGTTCCCTCATACATTGGCTGCTACGAGCTCCCTCAGAGGAGCTGAGGTCACTGCCGAGTTTCAGACTGGAGTTTCAAGCTGGAATTTGGGAATATTCAAAAGCTGGATTTTTGTTGGTTTTGATTTTTTTTTCCTTTTCCCCTGCACTCTGAACTGGTCACTCCAAAGGGCAGCTGGCCCCACTGGTTACCCAGCAGTGCCTTGCCATGCCCAAGGGCCTGCGGGAGGGAGATGAACACCCTTTTCTATGGAGTCCTGCAATGCTGGGCTTCATCTTACCTCCATTGCCGTGTGGGAACCTCTGTCAGAGCTGCTGGGACTTGATTCACCCCATCTGACGTGCGCTTGAGTCAGGCAAAACACACCCTGCGATCGCCCCCTCGTTCTGCCTGGAGCCTGTGTCACCCCAGACAGCGGAGCTGTCAGCGAGGCCGAGCACGGCCCCACACCCCAGGTACCAGTGGGTGCTCCCAGTTTCCCAAGGCACCCAAAATCCCCAGTCCTTTAATACAGCAAAGGTGCTGGTACTGGTTGAGAGTTGAGGATCCCCTCTTGCAGTCCTGACCCTTGATGCCTTTAACGCAGCTCAGGGGGGTACAGGGCTTGGGAGGCAGTTTCCATCCTTCCCTTGGCCTGACCCAAGGAGTATATGAATGAGTGGGAGTTTTTCCCTTGCTTAACTGAATGTCTTAAAGAGCGGAAGGACACCTGTACCCCTGCTACAAGGCTCCTCACCTCTCCTTTCTCACCAGGTCCCATTCCGATCCTGCCAAGATGGCACCCAAAAAGAAAACCCCCAAGAAGCCCAAGGTGGATAAAGAGCATGCATCCATCACCCCGGTGATGGTGGAAGATGCTTTGTTAGATGTCGAACACCTCAATCACTTGAATGGTTTGTATGACAGCGGCTCCAACGGCTTCCACTGCACGGCCACGGAGGTTGAAGCGCCGGACCACGGAGCCAGCCTTCTGGAGGGGATGAACCAGATGCGCCAGAAAGGGTTCCTCTGCGATCTCACCATTGCCACCAAAACCAAGTCCTTCGAGGTGCATAAACTCATCCTGGCTTCCTGCAGCGAGTACTTCCACCGCCTGCTGCAGGGAGACCCTCAGCTGCACCGGGTGGAGCTCCACAACGTCTCCCCACTGGGCCTGACCACCGTCATCACCTACGCTTACACGGGGAAGCTGAGCCTCTCGCTGTACACCATCGGCAGCACCATCGCCGCGGCCACCCAGCTGCAGGTGCCGGCACTGCTGAACATGTGCAGTGACTTCCTCGTTCGGGAGATGGCCGTGGAGAACTGTGTGTACATTGCCAACATCTCGGCCACCTACGGCCTCAACCAGGTGAAAGACGCCACCCGGAAATTCATCCGGGAAAACTTCCTGGAGTTCTCCAAGACTGACCAGTTCATGAAACTCCCCTTTGATCAGATCAATGAGCTGCTGATGGACGATGGCCTGCAGATACCCAGCGAGGTTGCAGCCTTCCAGATCGCTGTCAAGTGGCTGGAGTTTGACCCGAAACGGGTTCAATATGCGGCTGACCTCCTGGGCAACATTCGATTCGGCACAATCTCAGCTCCAGACTTGGTCAACCATGTACAACCTGTGCCACGCATGATGCAAGATCCACAATGCCACAAGCTCCTCGTGGATGCTATGAATTACCACCTGCTCCCCCATCAGCAAAACCGCCTTCAGTCTCGGAGAACCAGGATTCGGGGAGGCCAGAGGGTGCTTGTCACAGTCGGGGGTCGTCCAGCTTTGACCGAGAAGGCTCTTAGCAGGGACATCAGCTACAGGGACGCAGAGGGAAACTGGAACAAGCTGACGGAGATGCCAGCAAAAAGYTTTAACCAGTGCGTGGTGGTGATGGATGGATTCATCTACATCGCGGGTGGTGAAGACCAAAATGATGCCAGGAACCAGGCCAAGCATGCCGTCAGCAGCCTGAACAGGTAAGATGGGCTCCAGCTGGCCATGCAGACCCTGGGGAGGGGTTGAGAGCTGTCCCGTGTCTGCCTGTGCCCCAGCATTGCCCATGGGGTGAGGGACGAGCACATCAGAAAGGTTCCTCTTTGCCATCAGTAACCAGGAGGTAGGTCTGGCCTCTGGGATAACGCTGCCGGGGAAGGACAAGCGCAGCGAGGCCCAGCACAGGGTGCTGGACTGTGAGACACAAGACCTGGAAACCACTTCCAGGGATTTGGTTTGCGTGACCCTGGCCTGGGCTTCCCTGGGGACTTTGGTGCCTGGGCTGTGCTGCCTACGTCCTCCGGCAGCGCACAGCACCGGTGCAGGATGAGGGCAAGGCAGGGCCTCTTTGAAGCTGCGAGGCTCCTGGAGAAAAGAGAACCCTCATTATTTAGAAGTAACCTATTTTGTTATGCTGGGGAGCTCCCCTTTTCGCCCGCTGGCTGTTCCTCCAGCCAGCGCCAGCCTCGACCTGGTCTCTGGTTTGTCTGGATTCATTTTTTAAGGTAGATTTACTGTCTGTAGGATTCCTGTTGCCCTTCAGGCTTTCTTCTCTCTGCCTCCCTTTCTCTCTTCATCATTTAAATGACAAGGTTTGTTTCCTAAATCCCTATAAACCTGTCACTGGATYGCCAAGGGATTACTATTCAAAGAAAGGAGGAGTAACCATGGCAACCGGACATGCAGTATTTTGTTTGCAACCTAAACCTGAACTTCCCAGTGGCTCTGCCCATGGCTTGGMTCAGCCACCTGAGGCTCCACATGCAACACTGTCGGCACTGCCCAAGGCCAGCCCTTTGCGGCCCCAGCTCACCACCCCTCGGTTAGGAGCCGTCATTGGGCTCTTTCTCCTGCACCGAGTGAGGTTTCAGCGACCCACTGGCAGGTCTCCTCTCTATTTCTGGCCAGTAGCTTATCCACCTTTCCCAGCCTGGCCTTAGTCCCTGTGGCATCGCCCTGAGGACACAGCAGTTCCAGTGCCCTCTGCCACCTCGTGGGCACACAAGGAGCCGGCTTCTTATCACATGCCTGGCTTTGGCCTGACAGGGTGGGCAGGGAAGACCTGCCCCTAGGTCCTCTTCTACCTGCCGAGACCCAACAGAGGGGACAGTGGCAGTGCTTGGGGACACCTGAAATCGGTAGCACTTGCCATTTCCAAGCCAGGCTGGAGCTTGTGGTAGCAGGAGCCGTGCTGGGCTGTCCCAAGGGTTAGAGCAGCAACAACCCCAGCAGTCACAGGTAGGATCCAGTCCTGTGCAGTGCCGTCGTCTCCATCTGTACTGCCTGTCCAGATGCTTTTTTACTGCTGGAGAAGACAGAGAGGCTCTTCCAGAGCACGAGTTGTCTCCTCTGAAAACAGATGTCTGGCAGGCCCCACTTCTCCCCGTAATTCTGATGCTAGTCCTGGACAGACAGATCTGCCGTTCGTCCCCCAGGTACGACCCCCGCTTCAACACCTGGCTGCACCTGGCCAGCATGCAGCACAGGAGGACACACTTCAGCCTGAGCGCCTGCAACGGGCTCCTCTACGCTGTCGGAGGGCGCAACGCCGAGGGCGCCTTGGCATCTGTTGAGTGCTACGTCCCCACCACCAACAGCTGGCAGAGCAAGGCAAGCCTGGAGACACCCCGCTGCTGCCACGCCACCACCGTCATCGACGGCAAGCTCCTGGTCACCGGTGGCTACATCAGCCATGCCTATTCCCGCACTGTGTGCTGCTACGAGCCCAGCACCGACGACTGGAGGGAGCTGGCGAGGCTCAGCACCCCCCGGGGCTGGCACTGCGCGGCCACCGTGGCCGACCGAGCGTACGTGCTGGGTGGGAGCCAGCTGGGTCCCCAGGGCGAGCGAGTGGACGTGATGCCCGTGGAGTGCTACAGCCCATTCACGGGGCAGTGGAGTTACGTGGCGCCCCTGCCCACGGGGGTCAGCACGGCTGGGGTGGCTCTGCTGGAGGGGCGCTTGTGCCTGGTGGGTGGCTGGAACGAGAGCGGTAAGAGGTATCAGAAATGTGTGCAGTGCTACAACCCCGACCTCAACGAGTGGGCCGAGGCCGAGGACCTCCCCGAGGCCACTGTGGGTGTCTCGTGCTGCACTATCATCCTCCCACGCTCCCCGAGCTCCGGGTCCCGGGCCAGCTCTGTGGCMTCGGCAGCAGCCAGCACGTAAAGAGCCCTGGGTGCCATGTGGCTTATGTCAGCAGCTAGGGAAGGAGACATTGCTGAGGAGTGTGGAGTAGCTTGGATGGGGAGGCACGCTGATGTCTGGAGTCACTGCAAAGTCTCAAACACTCTTGTTCCATCATGGCAAGTTTTGGGCTCTAGGAAAGTGTCTTCTGAGCTGCCTGCATCTCCATCCCGCAGCTTAAGCAGGGATTGCTCAAGTGGTGCAGACACGGAAGCAAGCAGGACAGAAGAGCTTTTCTCCTCAGCCTGCAGCACTGTATCGCAGCGTGGATTGGAAAAAAATGGGAAAAAAAAGAAGAAAAAACCCCTAGAATAACGCAGGAGAAATTCTACTGTAGGAATAGTATCGCGAGACACTCAAAACAACAGTAGTACTGGTATTAGGTACAAGAAAATGACAGGTCTAGAACAGACCCTGTTCGTGTAGCATTTGTTCAAGGGAAAGACATTTAATATTTACTCATTGACACTAGATACCTTCAGACCAGGAATAAAGTGAATCTTGATAGCAAGGAAGAGAACTATTGGAGCAACTCACCAAGATCTCTTGCTCTTCCAAGTGCTGTGCKCTAGCTCAAGCAGAGGGAATCGGGGAAGTGCCCAAGGATGCCATGAGACTCCAGGAGATYTGAGAGGCAAATGGTGCCCTGAAAATAAGTATCAGCTGGAACAGAAGCCCTTCACATCTATACCAGGAGCTCTCGCAGATATATTCCTAGCCAGGTSCTGTTACTTGTACCATCAAGCTGACAGCTTGGTTTTGAACTCAGCGCTTCCCCATTACTGTAAAAGCAGCGTCTGACCTGTAAAAGAAGTGATTAGGAAACYTGAGTTTCCAGGGGCAAGCACTTGCTCAGTGCCTGGGGTCCCTCCCTGTCACCACTTCTGCGACAGTTACCAGTCTTCATTAAAACCCTGGCTGCCCTTTCAGAGGGCGCAGGGCCTGCAGACCCCCTCGTACAGCACTGCAGAGCAGAGTCAYGCTGAGTACATCAGGACAAACCATACCACAGCACTCCAAACCCTGCCCCRGTGGGTCTGAGCTACAGCCCCGGAGCAGCGATAACCTGTGACGAGCAGGAGGCAAGAGAGAGCGGTGGTTATTTCCTGGTCTCAAACCCACGGTCATTGCAAGACATCACACAAGAGTCACATGCTGAGGCCAGCGTCTTCTGGTAGCAGGTCCTGTTACTGGAGCACATTTACACGTGATCCTAGACTGGCTCATCACCTTTGTCTCAGAACAAGGCAGCTACACGCTGCTGAGCATCCAGGGAACGCTCTCGTTTTTGTGCCAGTCTTTTTTGCACAACACAGTGAAATCGCCTCCAGGAAGCCAATGAGCCGCTCGAGGAAACCCCAACGTGCCCTGAAGATGCCAGGAGAAGAGCTTCAGCAAAGGAGGCTGGTTTTCACTTCCTTTCGCAACTCACCAAAACTGAGCAGCTTGCAGTAGTTACAGGTCACATAAAGGTATTGATCTTTCTTTGAGAATTSACGATCTCAATTAAGAGTTCATCAAGCATAAAGCTATAGCGAGGCAGAACATCATCTCTGTTCAAATTCTACTTTCCTCTGTGCATTTCAGCATGTACAGCACACGCTGCCCTGTGTATTTTGGAGTGGGCCCCATCCTGAACAGCRCTGGCAACCTCCCCTGGTTTACAACTCCAACAGGCTTGACAAGGGAACAGTCTAATCTTTCAGACACCACCACACAATCAGTGATGGTGGAGTGTGTGCAGACTTGTATGGAAGTGAGTTTGTTCCTTGATTTTTTTTATTGTAACTTTTTACTGTAAGATGCAGGAGAGGAGTGAACACTAGAGGCAGAGGCAAGGGTGTTGCTGAACTCCACTYGTGTGAGCTGTATTGTCCTGCAGGGAATTTTCTCTTTAAACAATAAAGGCCATTCCTTTGCAGGGGAAAACTTGTCTGGCTGTGTAATTACAGCAGTGTAAGTTCACACTCCAGAAACATTTTAAGAAACCAGTCAAGATTCATCCTCYACATTCCAAGCACATCCAGTAATTGCTTCAGGATTTCTACAGCACGTGACAGCATCACGAGCTGTGGGGTAGAAACAACTCTACCAGCTGCAGGTACAGGCACTCGAGGTCACTCACAGTACCCACAGAAGCAGCATGGATCCGGGGTTTCTGCTGGCTGATCTCAGCCCCCTCTTGTGGCACCAGGTTTGGATCTCGGCTCAGGAGCCTCGGCAGTCCCCCGGCACTGCCAGCACCACAGGCCTTGCCCGTCCCCTCAGCCCCTTCATGTCCTGTCCTGTCCTCRGCCCCAACCAGTCCTGTCATGCTTGCTTACACAAAGAACCCTCMGCCACATTTTGGCTTTATGGCTCTGCTTTATTAAGAGGGTATATATGCCATTTCCTTTGGCTTCCCATTGAAGAGCCCCCACAGAATTCACAACAGAAGTTAGGGGTTAGAAAATTTTATTTGCTTTTTTGGTAACAGGAAATGCTCATTTACCAGGAAGGATGATGCCATCATACTGTGAGGAAAAAAAAAAGAACCAAGTGAGAAAGTACCATCAGGTAAAGGTGCAGTACTGCTGTGCAGAAAACTGAGTCACCACATTCATTCCAAGCCAGCCAGACAACACTGACATGAAACACCAGTTCTCCTGCAGCTAACTGCCTTTCTGCTTTGCTGCTGTGCTGTTAACTTCCAAACGGTGCTTTGTTCAGATAAGCATTAAACTCYGCTCATCAGCGCAGCGAAATAAGCCCCACCTTTCACAGGTTGATCTGACCAGAACCACACTCATCCCTCTTACAGTCCTAGGATTTGGCCCCTGAAGGTACCTATGCCAGAGTCAGCAGAACCAGGCATGAGGGGGGGAAAAGCCATTCAGCMGGAGCAGGCTGGAGCTCGCCCTGTGCAGGGTATGGCCAGTGTAGATCTAGGCAGAGTAGCTGATAAAGAGCCTCCACACAGACGGCCCACCCTTTCCACCTCAAACAGTATCAGTAGTCCCCATCTTTGAGCATTTCCAATAAAGCTTTCCGCATCTCCCATTCATTATCCAGTCTGTGTCAGAGAGCTATGGGCAGATAAACCCAAGAACTTGTTTTATTTGGATCACTCCATCCTCCAAGTCTGGCAGCTGAGCTTAGGAGCTGTGTCAGATTAACAAATCCTAACCCTGCCTTGTCACTTGTGATCCACATACACGTAACACCTCCAAAAACTGTGGGAGACAGATTTACACAAGAGCTGATACTTCCAGCTATCCTGCAAGAGCTGCTCTTTCAGCTCAGCACACACACAAAAAAACACGGGGGCATGAACAGCTCTCGTGCTCAAATGTAAAAATCAATGATTTAAGCAGTGGTCAAGATCTCCTCCTGCCCAGTGACTTGTTCCAGTCCTTCCACAGTGAAGCATTTCGCTGGTACTTGCTAGGAAACTCTTGGGGTACAAAAGTAAAGATGGACTTTACCTTTTGCTGAAACCAGCGCATGGCTTCTTCCTTTCCAATTCTGTGCTTGGCTCCAATGTTGCCAGTCCTGCGTTTCTTGTCAGCAATGCTGAAACCAGGCCTGCCCAGCACCTGCCAGGAGAGGAGACCCACAGCACTATTTCATTCTGGCATTTATTTRTTTTCTTAAACTTACCAGTTTTCCRGGAGGGAAGGCTRTAATTTCCACATCAGTAATATCTCGTCGTCTGAGTCACGTTCAAGACYGAGCATTATCTTCTACAGCCTCAATGTAAACTGTAACTTGTGAGCAGCCAGGTAAGCCTACAGGGGCAGCTCCTAGGTTGCACAACTTAGCACATACACTGACTCAGGGAAATCAAAATGAGGGTGGAAGACCCACTTCCATACCCAGAGGCTTCAGCTCTCGAGGAAAGATACATCGAACAGCATTACTAACAGGTATGCAACGGTGTCCCTCTATTTCAGGGATTTAGAGTGAGGCACAGCAGAATGGAACGACTCAAACACGCCAGCCACCACCGCTGTTACGTGACCCATCCCCAGCCCTCTAAATACAGGGAGAATCTTACAGCAATGCAGCCCATCTCTCAGTCTGCATTCCTGAAGCCCCTTTGCTGTTCTTTCCTTCCCCAAAACTAGCACAACTGTTTCAGTGTTATCCCAGAAGTACCACTAAGAGCAACAGTATTTGTTTCTGAAGAGGCTTTGAGAGACATAAATCGGGGATTTTACAGCAGCCGTGGGAATCTCAGTTTAGACTTGGATTTTCTTGACATTTTTCTATCTTCCAGCACTTGGCAGCAAATTCATGTGAGCCAGTTACCATTCTAGGTTCCTTCCTTTCACACAAGCCCAGTAGCTGCAGGGAAGCGGGGAATACGCACCACGTAAAAGTCCAAGCCGTAGATACCAATACTGGGATCGTATTTAATCCCAAGATCGATGTGCTCCTGGATTCCAAAGCCAAAGTTCCCGGTGTCTGAGAAGTTGTTTTTTCTCAACTCGTATTCTCGCACCTGAAACATTTGTTGCCAGTCACTATTTCATTATTGACTGCAAACAGAATAAGAAGTCTTGTGTGTTCCAACTGCTACCAGACCCACAACTTGCTYATGTGCTACTAAGTCTTTAGCCCCAAGATTTTGCTCCCACAGCCTGCTCATAAGTCACAGCAGCAAAGACAGAACCTCAAGAGAAAGCAGCAACTTGCACCCACTAGCTCTTAAATAAGGATGAAACAACAACCAGAGAGAAACAGTACAAACACAGCAGCCTGCATTTCAGACAAAGCTGCTACCCCRACCCTTAACAGCCACGACTGACCTGTAACTAGATCAGAGGCAACATTTCAAAGCACGCATCTTTTCAACTGCTATGGATTAAACTTTGTTCTTTCACAAATCAAACRTCCAGACCAGCCAAATTCTCACCTTCAACCCCTTCTCCAGAATCTCCTCTGCTTTGGCCCCGCGAACCGTGCAATGAACAGCAATCTTCTCATTTCTCCTGATGCCAAAGGATCTTACAGTRTATCGTGCTGTGGGCAGCAATAATTACACTTAGAGGCTATTCAAAGAATTACCACTCAGGGGATTCAGAGCTTGCTTAAGACGACCGAAGAAATTACTTTAAAGAAATGAAAAAAGAACCAAGGCAACCACACTTTCCCTCTTTGGGGATGACAGCAGAGCAGCAGCCCGAGTCTGGAAGCAGAACTGAACTGACAGAAACGACCCCCAGCACCTGAATATTTAAGGCCCCCAATTCTCACAACAAGGCCCACAGCAGAGCAGACCKCCCCACGCTGGCTCTGCCAAGGAGCCTCTTCCCCGGCAGCCACACTGTCACTTCAYCCTCTGTGTGCTCAGGAGAGGAAGGAAAACAACCACTGCTGAAGCCAGAAAACAAACTGCTCCTTTGCAGCCCCCAGCACACGCAGCCCCCCTTGGCAGCCGGCAGGAAAACTCGCCCCTCACCTTTGGAGAAGACGGGGGTCTGGCCCGTCAGCTGCTCCAGCACTTTGGCCGCTCGGGTGAGCCTGTCCCCGCTCTCCCCAACGCAGATGTTGAGGCAGAGCTTGCGGATGCGCAGCTCTCGCATGGGGTTCTCCTTTTCACCTTGATCTTGCTGCGGAGAAACGACACGGGGGCTAATGGGGGGCGCCCGGGAGACAGCCCACCGCTCGCCCCAGCGACCGGAAAAGGCTTCGCCAMGCCGCTACCGCAGCCTGACACCGARCCCCGCTCCAYSCCGKGGGCGAAACCCAGCGCCGCGGCTCCCTYTCAWGCACCGCCGCGGCGGCCCAGCCACCGGGCAGGCCGCGGCCTGTCATGGCAGCCGCTTCCCCAGGGCGGCCCGCCGGCTCCTCCCTGCCCATACCTGCCCCGCAGCAATCCCTCCCGGCCTTCCCCGCTCCCGCCCGCACGGGCCGTGGCCCGGCCGGGCCCAGCCGAGGGCGGATGGCGGCGGATAGAGACGGCACAGCCCGCCTGCGACCCGCGGGCTCGGCTACTCACCGCCATGATGGGGGCGGGGAAGAGATCAGCCAGCCGCCGCCGCGGGGTCTTATGGGAGGGCGCGGCGCTCGCGGCAGCGCCCCCTGGTGGCCGGAGGGCGGCCTTGCGCCGCGGCCGGTTGCCGGGGCAACCGCGGGAGGGCGCGGGCCGCGGGGAGCCCACGCCGCCATTTTGTCCCACAGGCCCGTGGGGACGGGGGTGCGGAGAGGCCGCCGGCCCTGCCCGCCCTCACCCCGTGCCCCGCAGCCAGGCTGGGACCGGGGCCCGGCCTGCACCGCCGTGAGCTGCTGCCTCTGCCATGGGGCTCGCTCCGGAGAGCGCTGGGGCAGGTGGTGGCGGAGGGGGCTGGGGTCCTGCCAGGAGCCCCGCTCTGCCGCCGAGGCCGGGAGGGATGAGCCGCGGCGGTTTTGCTGGGAGGTGACGCACCAGAAGGTGTTGGAGCTTCTCCACTCCCAAGCAGCATCAAGTGTAGCTTACCCAAGCCTGGCTCCCAGAGCTTCTCCCACCCCCACACCCCTGAGTTCCTTGAACCAGACTTGGGAACATATTTCAATTTCACTTCACTCTTTCAGGGAAGCGTTTGTGGGTTTCAGACCTCTGCCTGGGATCTGAATCCTCTTTTTGCACCATTYTGACTTAGTCTGGAGCAAGGGAGGAGTCGCAGCGCGCTCCCTCACTGCGGTCAGCTGGGAGCAGAGCATAACACAGCTTCTCTGGGAAGGGGGCAAGCCGAAGTCACACACCTTTTTGGGTCCAAACATCTCTTTCAGTGGCCACGTCCTGAGCTGAATCCTTGCAATGAGCCTCTCACTCGGTAAGGATGACACCAGCTCAAGGCTTTCCCTGCTTATCCCCTTCCCTGTCTCCCAGGGGCCATACTCCGGACTGCCAGGTTGAACTCTGTAATGCCCTCACTTATTTTTTGCCCCAGTTGCTTCTAAAAGGGGATGAAAGATAAATGAATAATCAGCTTGTCTCATTGAGAACAGAAAAAAAAAAGYGTTAGGAGTCTCTGTGCAGAGGGCGTGAGAAGCCGCTAGTTAAAAAGTAACGTTACTCTACTACTTCATTTTCAATTTACTTCATCTAAGAACAGCTTTGCTGGAAATAGCAGCAGGCTCCTTACAGAGCTTGGCTGACAGCCAGCTTTACCAGCTCCCCRTGGATCCCATTTAGGATCTGTCCACGCTGCAACGCTTCTTCCCGTGGGCAAAGGCCGGGGGCAGGGTTAAATGCACAGCAGGCRACGCGGGTCGAAGGGCTGGTGCCTGACCAGGGGAGTAGATGGGATCAGAAGGTGGACAGAGCTGGGTGAAGGTGCTGGGCACTTCGAGTCCGAGTGCAGGCAGGGCTGCGTAGCTCATGCCTGAGGATGCTGCAAGGGCCCCGGGAGCAGGCAGGAGCACACGGCTGAGCTTTGCTGCGCGGGCGAGAGCAGGGTAGCGGAGGGGGCTCCTGCCTGACCCGTGTCCGTTTGCAGWCCATTCCCTTGTGTACCTTCCCCTGCTCGTGGCTCTCATTGCACGGCAGTGTCCTCCCTAGCCCAGTCTTGGATGGTCCCGCTGCCAAAGGCTATGTAGAAGATCAGGCCAAACAGGTTGAGGGCTGCAGATACGAAGAAGGCATTCCTCCAGCCAGTCTGGAGATCCTGGGGGGCCAAGAACACATCACGATGGTATCACCTTTCCCTTTATCTCCATGTAGGGATCACCCAACTACTGCCACCCAGTTCATTGGCATTAAACTCATCTCCATCCTCTGCTTGCTACTAGTACCAACAACAGAAGAGCTTTACTCAAGACATACGCCAGACCCCCTCTTGTCGGAGATGCATTTCCTGCCTTGGCATTTTTGGAAACATTGTGTGCTGKGCTGAATTCAGGAAGCTTTCCTGCCTGGCACAGAGCTTCCACCTCAGCCCACTCCCTCGACCCTCTCCCCATCTCTAAGTACATCCAGATGGGGCCCATGTGGAGCTCTTCCTGCTTTCTGAGTCATCCCCGTGTCCTCAAAATGGTCCAGAGCTCTGTTTTGCCAGGTGCTACGTCACATGTGTTCGTTGGGAGAGGGRGTTGGCTTGGAGTAATTTTTAATTCAGTGCAAAGTAAGGAATCCATTTTTGAGAGCAGACCTGTGTTTTCTTCCAGGGATGTGCTTGTGGTTTGTGGCCCYAAATTACCTGGCTGACAAGAAGTCCAACTGTGGTAGGAGCAATAATTCCTGCGACGATGCCAAAGGTATTTGTGATTCCCAGCAGGAACCCCGCATATCTGGGGAGAGGAAGCAAAGATTTCCTGAGTGAGGCAGAGAGGAAACTGTTACAAAAAGGGAGAGGAGTAGGTGCTGCCAGTCCCTTCCCTCATCTGCATGAATACTGCCTATCATGCTGAGCAACACTAGGATCTTCCTTGCAAGACTCGGGGAGGATTTTAAACCTTTATTTTACTCCTTAGCTTACAATGCCACCAGCTACAGAAGATAAAGGAAAGGAGAGTAGGAGTTGCAGAAGCCTCGGGGGATTGGGAACAGGAAGGACGCAGAGCCAGGGAGGGCACAGAGGTCAGACCCACTTACCTGGGCGCTATATCGATGTGGTTAATATTGATGCCTGCCCCTGTCATGCTAATTATTGTCAAGGCCAGCGTTAGAAGGACCACAATAACCGTGGAACTGCAGCCAATGTAAGGCACAGCCACCAGGGAGACGGCTGGGAGCAACATCCCTTGGGAGGAAAAGGGGATGTGTTTTATAACAGGCCACACAAGTGTGTTGGAAAGGCTGAACAGCAGATGAAAGCTTCTCCTTACCGAGTGCTGAGAAGAGCTTCCTGACGGCTGCTGTGCCAAGCACTCGCCTGGCCAGGAGGAAATCAGCCAGCAGCCCAGCCAGGATGTGCCCCAGCCCATTCCCAATGTAAGGCAGGGAGGAGAGGAGCCCGTTCTGCAGAGCAGAGAACAAGGCATTGTCACATCCACGGCATGAAGGAACGGAGCCAAGAGTTCCAAGACTTCAGCTCCCTTGGTCCCAGAGCCACCGGTCTTCAGGAAGAGATGTCCCTGAGGAACCTCCATGTTCCCAGCCTACAGAGGGACCAAGTCCTGTCGCTGTTGCAGGGACCAACCTCAGCTGCGGGGCAGCACTCACCTCTCTGAGGTCAAAGTGGAGGACGTTGCTCATGAACGTGGGCATGGAGGTCAGCAGCATGTAGAACAGCCAGTCTGTGCAGAAGCAGGCAATGGTGATGGCCCAAAGAGGCAGTGATTTAGCCATGGCCACAAGTGGGAGGGAGCGGCCRTGAGAGCTGCCCTGGAAGAAATAAAACATCAGCCAGTGCCTCTGTTCCTGTCTCCCATCCCCTGGGCAGGCTGTCCAGGCTTTCCTCAGCCTCTCCACCTGCTGCTGAGAAGACTGGGACTAGCCCTGACCGCTGCATAAGGAGCCCAGCTGAACTGACTCAGAGCAGGCCCTTTGCCACGGTGTCTGCAGCGTGGTCGGTYGTGGTTAAAAGGTTTGTGTGTACCTGGTGAGCCAGCGACGACACGATGTACTCCTGCTCCCCGGCACTAATCCATGGGTGATGTGCAGGGTCCTCGTACACGAGGAGGAACCAGCTGAGGCACCAGGCACAGCCAACGCCACCTGTGAGGACGTACCCTAATAGTACCCCAGCAAAATGGCTTCATCCTGGCCTKGCAGGCGAGAGGGGAGCCCAGAGCTCTGTGTGGGACTAGTAAGGACAGAGCTGGTCCCGCAGGGCTCTGATGGGGAACCTTTGGGAGCTCTGCCAGCAAACGGTCTGCAGCGGGGTTGGAGTAGAGGGACATGATGGACCATTACTCACCAAATATGTAGAAGACAAAAGGCCACCCCAGACTCTGGCAGATGATCCCAGCCACAAGGAGAGCAAAGAAAGTCCCAAAAGTGCATCCTAGGGATCAGAAACCAGAARAGTCATTTTAATGGGACTTTGTGTGACCAGCAGCGAGTGGGTCGCTGTGACAGCCTCCAGCCTGATTTGTGGTGGGAAAATGTGGTGGCACAAATGAAGCGCCTGTGCAAACAAGCACTCTTGTGTCCAGGTTTGCTCCCTTCAGTGTCCGGGTTCCCTCTCCTGCCTCAAGCTGACCTGAGCTGAGGWGACAGAGAAGACACAGGATGGGAGGAGGAGAGGCGGAAAGGCTGAACGCTGCTAACGCTTCTTTGCCAAGGACCCACAGCCTTGAACTTGAGGCTGCTGCAAAGACTGGCTTGGAAAGAAGGGTGTGAGGGGAGGTCCTGCGCTTACTGAATCCGTGGTAGGAAAAAGTCCTTGTGTCTTACCAGCATCAGCGATGTTCATGAGCCTGCTGCGTTCCAGCGGAGGGGCCCATTTTGCCCAGAGCGTGTACTGAGCTGGAAATATCACTCCCTACAAAGATAACAGGACGTGTGGAGGGAAGGGACACGGGGAGCGAAGCCAGGGCTAAACAGAGCAGGTTTCGTAGCCTGGCAGTACCTGGAGCCACGACTGACCTCTGCCAAGCCCAGCAGCGCCTGCAGCCCGATGAGGAAGCTTATGCCGAGCTCTGCTGCTCGGGGCACGAGGAGGGTGAGCACGGAGGAGAGCAGGAGCCCGCTGCCCAGGACGGGTTTCCCCCCGAACAGCCCCGAGCAGTACCCGCCCAGCGCCTGTGTGAGGCCATAGCCGTAGAAGAAGGAGCTGAGGATGATTCCTTGAGTCTCAGCGCTCCAGTTGTACACGGGGGCCTGGRGGAGACGGAACGTGTCTGTCAGACAGAGATGTCTGTTTTCCAGGCACAGATTCCTCCAGAAGGGAAGAAGCAATCAGGAAACGCAGCCCTGAGYACAACAAACTGAGGTCTCTGCTCCTTCATCCCCCTTGTCCTCAAGGCTTTTCTCTGCTGCTTCCAAGTCTGTCCTCATGCAAAAGCAAGAGTGGACTGAGCCCGGGAAGTTATCTGTATCTGCTTTCCACTTACGTCCTGAGCAAATCCTGGGTAGGAGCCGCGAGGAGCGCTGCCGGACCAGCCACGGGGATGGCTGCTGTTAGTCATGGCGACGGTGGTGATGCTGAGGCTGACCCGGAGCGCGTATGTCACGAAGAGAGAGACGTGCAGGACCAGGGCCAGGCCACAGCGAGCGGAGCAGAGCCCTGTGGAGGGAGAACGCCCACAAACCAGGGCTGGTCGGAGAGGCCACYGGTTAACTCTAACCCCCTCCTACAGATCTGTGTCACCAGGCAATCACCGTACTGCAGCAACAAATGGCTCTTTCCAGGCCCTCCTTTGCAGGGATGGCAGTCTGTATCTCCAGAAGGAGAACGAAGGGGCAGGAAGGCCAGGAGACTTGCCCAAGGATGGCGGGGACATGTCGAAGCCTGAACTCGCTGGCTCTCAGGCCCTGCTGAGGCAGCACTTCAGCCCTCTCCTCCCCAGGGAGCGGATTTACCTGCGCGGGAGGAGGGCCGCTGAGCAAGCAGAGGGGCTTCATCCCGCTCTGCCTCCAGCCCGTCCCCTGCCTGCGTGTTGTCCACGTGGCACTGCATCCTCTCCTGCCTGCAACGCTGCTGCCTGCTTCTCCTCAAGATAACGTCCAGCCCTGTTGGGAAGCAAATCTCAAACGTCAGCAAACACGGGAGCAGCCAGGCAGTGACCCCTGGCATTTCCTCCCAGGGCCGTTACCGGCACGGYGAGAGCGGAGCGGGCTGCCGGTTGCAGATGCCTGCAGAAGCGCTTTATGAAYGCAGCGATTTACAGCAGCCTCAAACCTCCCCGGGACGGCCTTATCTGCACCCGTGGTTTATAACCCTCGACCACAACAGCCTGGCAGGCCAGCGGGGTCTCTCCCACCCCGGGGTGCTCCTGCAGACGCCCCGAGGGTACCCACTGCCCCCCCTCGGCTGGTGCAACGGGAGGCTCCTTCCCTGCCCCGTCCTGTCCCCCCGGGGTAGCTCACRGGCAGGGAGAGGTGTCTCCCCAGCCCAGAGGGGACCGACGCGGCCGTGGGTCTCCTGGCTCCGTGTCCCGGGGCGGGGAGCGGGACGCAGCCACGTGCTGTCGCAGGATTTGGGATTTCAGGGATCTGGGTGGGATGGAGCAACGCCCTGGCTCGAACCCGGACCGCGGGTGGGGAGCTCCGCCCCGCCGCCGCTAGGCCACGCCCCGCCGCCTCTAGGCCACGCCCCGCCGCCGCTAGCACCGCCCTCCGCCACCCGCCCTCCACCATGGGTCCCACCCCTGTCGGGTCCCGCCCCCGCCAGGCCACGCCCCCGCCGCCTGAGCCGTGCCGCGCGCGAGTCATGTGCCCAGTCAAGATGGCGGCGCTCAGGGCGGCGGTGCTGGTGCTGTGCCTGGGCTGCGCGGCTGCCGCCGTCCCCCTCGTTATCTGGCACGGCATGGGTGAGCCGGGACCGGCAACGGGGGCCGGGCCGATCCTCCGGTAACGGCTCTGTGGGCGGGGCGGCGGGGCTTAGCTGGCCCGGCCCGCGGACGGGGCCGTGCTGGGACCCGAGCAGGCCCGAGGGGAGCTCGCAGGCCGTCCCCGGCCCCGCTCCGGTGTCCCCCTCCTCSAGGCCGCGGGTTTCTGCGGAGGCTGGGAGGTGCTGACCCTCTTCCCCCGGGCCCGTGTGTGCGTTGGCAGCTGCTGCTCCCGTTGCTGCAGGGGGGTCCTGGTGTGATGTTTGTGGAGGTGGGTGTCGGCGAGGCGAGGGCCTCGGCGGTGCGTGACGGTGCTTCGCGGTGTTCCCTTTCACAGGAGACAGTTGCTGCAATCCACAAAGCATGGGCTACATTAAGAAAATAGTGGAGAATAAAATACCAGGGATTTATGTTCTGTCTCTCAAGATTGGAAGCAACCTGATACAGGTAACCAACTCTGCTGTCACTCGCGTTTCTGCTTGGCAGGGTGGTGGCCAGTGTGTGGATCTGAAGGTGCGATAGTTACTGCAGTCTGTTATTAACCTGGTTCCATAAGGATTCGTGTTGTGCTTTCCCTGCTAATTTTTTTTTCTTTGTGAAGTAAACAGCTTTGACAGGTAGAAACCACTAAAGTTTAGATAATACCTTCAGAAAAGAACTGGGGAAAAACAAGTCCCTAGYCTAAATTGGATTAATATGCAAATCCATTGATTAGGACTCTCTCACCACTCCAAGTAATACAAAGGCATGCAATAAAGTATTGTGCTCTTTAAGGCAGAGCTTTATCCCGTGCCATCCTTTTTGATTTACAACCATTTATTCACTATATATSTTCAATATAATAAAGATATAGACTTCTGCGCCTTCATATTTTGTGACAGTTTTGTGTAGCCCTGTGGAATTTCTTTAAATAGTCTCTCAGGATAATGTGCAATGTATGTTATTTTCTGGGATCTGGAAAAGATGAGTGAGGTTTGAATTTTTTATTTTATATATATACACACACAAAATGTGAAGGGACTCAAATTGTCAAGAAGTTTGGGGAAATGTCACTGTTCCGTATGAGACAGTTTTGCCAGGCAGAGTAGGAACAAAAAYGTGATGAAAGGAAGTCTCAAGATTTGAATTTCACTTCTGTCATATTGTGAAAGTTAAGGTTCTCTTTCAAAAGCAGAACTGTTAGTGATCTATTTGTAGAGATTAAAATAACGTAAACCATTGCAAAGGTACAAGTTATACTTTCTAATCTGGCTAATCCATCAGGATATGGAGAACAGCTTCTTTATGAATGTGAAYGATCAAGTGAGAGAGGTGTGCAGCCAACTCGCAAAGGACCCTCACCTGAAAGGAGGCTACAACGCAATGGGCTTCTCCCAAGGAGGCCAGTTCCTGTAAGTTTACACTTCTGTTTCATTTCCAGTGATTTTTGTTGGGTTTTAGGTTCTGATTTAAAACTCTTTTGAAGTACTAAGCAGATGTAAACTGACAAACCACTTTGTAAAAGTAGAGCGCTCCAAAGGCAAAAATATGTTTGCCTGTAGCCCGACTCTACCAGGAAGGGTTAATTTTCTTTGCAAACATACCYCARTTGCYGGAGCCCACGCAGTGGCAAGCTGAGCCCTGCCTGTGAACCAGCACTGGTGGCYGGGGCACGCTGAGCACCAGCTCAGCTCCTTCATCTTTCTCCACAGGAGGGCGGTGGCCCAGAGGTGTCCTTCTCCTCCCATGCTCAATTTGATCTCCGTTGGGGGGCAGCACCAAGGTAGTGTCCTCTTAAGTTACCGTACCTCCTAACCACTGTGAAGGATGGGAGGCTCTTCTTGGCAGGAGGAATGATTTTTTTTGACCTCTTCATAAAAACTGACTGTTTTGCTGTGAATTAAACTGTCCCTTTGTTCCTGTCTGAATCTGGTGATCTGCTTTGGCCCAGTTGTTAGCCAAGTACGTTATCTTCTGCCTTGGTCTTGCTTAACTGGCAATGAGAAGGGACCTTTGTAAGTAGATGACTTATTGTCTGGGTAGAATTCTTACATACTTTGGAAGCTTGGGATTAGTTGTTTCGGGAGAAGAAATTTCTAACTACAGAGCAAAGCCTTTGTGAAACTAAACCTTCTGGGTCACAAGGATATTTTACGATTGGTATCTGGAAGGGTAAAGCCCCAAGGAAAGGGAAGTGCTTTCTGCAGTAGATAAAGAGGCAGTATGAAATGGAATTTAAGAGGTGTACAGTTAAGAGTGGCTGGCAATGAATTTCAAATACTCTTCCCCTGAGAAGTTCTATGGCTTGAGTCTATTTCTTTGTAGTGTAGGGGGAAGAATTGTAGGGAACCATCCTGAGACCTCCTGGGAACACACCAGGCGARCTGGACAGTATTCCGCTTGTCTGCATGCCCCCATTCTCCAGAGCGATACCCTCAGCTCAAGAACATCATCCATTATCTTTGTGTGCAATAGTGCCCAGGGGCAGGAGGGCTGTCTAATGAGATTGCAGGATTAAAGGCTGTCTGATTCCCTGGGTAATTCTTGCCACTGCTCTGTAAGAGGGCGGTTCTTTACCAGCCAGAGGGATTAAGGGATTTCAGTTTGGCTCACCGAGCTGTTACACGTGTCTCCATACCCCAGGAGTGTAYGGCTTTCCACGCTGTCCTGGTGAGAGCTCCCATATCTGTGACTGGATCCGAAAGACCCTGGATCTGGGCGCCTACACACAAGCTGTTCAAGAGCAGTGAGTATATTCATCAGGCTGCAACGACGGGGGCTGGGCCCACATGAGAAGCTCTGGGTTTCYGATCCGATCTTTGGTTTCTCTCTTCTCCAGCTTGGTACAAGCAGAGTATTGGCACGACCCTCTGAAGGAGGAGGACTACAGGAAAAACAGCATCTTTTTGGCTGACATAAATCAGGAGAGGGTAAGGACCTGGCTGATGATTAAATGCTATCAGAAGAGCAGAAGCCTTAGCGGTGAGTTCCTTCACGTTAGCTCTCCCTGGCAGTAGTTTTGCTGGAGTTTGAAGGGGAGGATTTTTTGCCCTGCATCCCAGGAGTGTACGAAGTGTTTTCGCCGGTAGATTTATGAACGAGACTTGTCCCTGGCAGCGCAGTTCCTGTGTCACTGCACTCTTGTGGAGTAGTTGGTACAGATATGCCACGTGCTCAGGCCACCCATCACCATTCAAGGGGGCAAGTTSTCACCCTCCCCCAGGAAGGCAGGGGAGGCCCATCCCCTCTTTACAGCCTGGAGATGAGGCTGAATGCCATGAGCACAGCCAAGGGAGGCTGGTGACAGAAATGCACGTTCCTGCCTCCTAGGCTGGTGCAGTCCAGGGTTTCCTTTGCAAGTGCAGGACAAGTTGGGGCAGGCGGTTTCCCCRACCTGTCTCAGTGACTTGGATCTGTTCTCTGTTGCTTTTATCCAGGGCATCAATGAGACATACAAGAAAAACCTGATGGCTCTGAAAAAGTTTGTGATGGTCAAATTTCTTAATGATACCATGGTCGACCCTCCGATCTCTGAGGTGAGGCAGGCAGGGCAGGTGCTGCTTGTGGGTGGTGTTTTGATTCTTGCTTGCTCGTTCCTCGTTTGTCCTCTGGTGGCAAGGAGCAGGCTGAGCACAAACGTAGGCCTGATACTGCACTGTCTGCAGCAGCATGTCTCCAGCAGAAGCTGGTGAAAGCCTTCTTGCCTCCTGGGAGCCCTTCAGCAACTCTTTCCTTGTTTTTATTCTGACAGTGGTTTGGGTTTTACAAAAGCGGCCAAGCCAAGGAGACCATCCCGMTGAAGGAGACCTCGCTGTACACAGAGGTACGTTCTGCTGGGGGCTGAAGGGTTTCTGCTCTTCCCACTCTAAAGAATGTAGTGTCCCTGKGGCCTTGACGAGCTCTAAACTCCACAGCTCTGTTGTGCTCACCATCTCTGCTGTTCCCGGGGCATTGCTTCCTCTTGCCAGTAGCTGTTTGGGAAGGCATTTCCCTCCAGGCCAGTTCTGGCAGTGGGAATTACAGTGCTGGTCTCATGCCTGGCTCAAAATCCCCTTCAGCATCTGTTTAATGAACTCTGCTCCTTTTTCTAAAGCCTTGCCGTAAGAGTCATCCAAAATGCCTTTTTCCCCTCTCTGAGGAGAAGCTTTGAAGAGCAGAGGTGGAACCCACTCCAGCCTGCCGGCCACTTCTGCAGCAATGGTCTCTGACCATCRGTGCTTCTCTCCGTGCCGGGTTCCCCAGCCAGTGCCAGCGTTCGGCTGTGGCAGGGCCCCAGGGAGCTATGGTCATACTTCTCTCTGCAGGATCGCCTGGGGCTGCAGGAGATGGACAAAGCAGGGAAGCTGGTGTTCCTGGGGGTGAAAGGGGATCACCTGCACTTCTCAGAAGAGTGGTTTTACACCACTATCCTCCCCTTCCTCCAGTGAAGCCAAGGGGAGGCACCCTGCGAGAGCACCGGGGAGGGTCTACCACTGTAGTTAATGCAGCTGCTACCGTACAACAGCACTTTCTGTGTACAAGCCTGCGGGGATTTGGGGAAGGGGAGTAAGAGGGGGTTTAGCTCAGCAGTTCCACGGTGTGCAGAGGTGGCACTGGTTACACTGCAGTAAGAGACTGGGATTTGTCTGGATGTAATTATACTCCAATATGGGGGGGACTGAACCTGGCACTAACTCTGAAGCACTCCGTCCTGCACAGACCCTGGTAAGTCTACTTCGGTTCTCAGAGCTGTAGCTGTGCCGGTCGCTTGGCGATAGCAAAATGATTAGCTGCGCGAGGGGTTTGTTTTCCCCAACGCCTGTTCCTCGCAGGATGCMATGGCAGTATTAACTGAAATCACTAGTGCAAGAATGCTGCATCTCTTAAAGGGATCAGCAAGTAGATTTACATGGCTGTATGTAGAGGAAAGATATTACAGCCTATCCTTCAAGATGGGGAAAAGGGCCAAACTAGGGGGAAAAGCAGGGTTTTGAATTAAGCAAGTATTAACAGCTTGAACAGTTTTCAACTAATGGCTTGTTTTATGCACTTTTGTACAGCAACTGAAATCAATAAAGAACTTTACGTCTAACCAACTGAAAAAAAAAAAAAAGGTGAGATTTGACAACTACTGACAATTTGATTCAAGGGAAGTTGAGGAAAGTCTGTACTTCCCCATGGGGAAAGTATTCCAAGCAGTCTAGGCAGGGTCAGGCAGCAAGGGGCATCTTGTCCTACCTGCGGCCCTGTGTGGCCCCACAGAGTAAACAAGAGCCATTGTAATGAGCAAGTTGGCATTAACTTTATTCTATCTTCTGTATAATCTTAAGTACATAAGAAAGGTTTTTTCACAAGCCTCAGGAGAAGACAAGTACAAGTCACAGGACAGTCTCAAAATAAAAAAATTGCATATTTTTTTGTAAGTTTTGTCCTAGAGAAAAAGAACATTGACACTTTACAGAGGAAAAGCATTTAAGATATGCTTATGCCACCCGAGGCATTGGAAAAATGAAGGTCAAAGCACGTGCAGCTCCCTTTATGGGTCAGTACAGTACTGTGTCTTAGATCCATCACTCTGCTCCAGGGCCCTGGAACAGAGGCTACAAGCTTCCACCAAAGAAAAGAGCCAAGCAACAGGGGAAAGGGGAGGTTGAGAGGATTCACTTTACGGGGACTGATTGCAGATGAGGAAGAGAGTGATGAACCRACTTGATCCAACTCGGGTATTTACAATACTGCACTACTGACCCTGGAATGAAGGAGACCCTTCCTCTGCAGAAGGGGACAGGTTCAGAACTGTCCCGGAAGACTGAACCTGAGTTCAGCTGCTCCGAGAAGGAAGCCCTGGGGCAAAGATTCCCTTGCGAGGGTGGAGGGCTTGTGGAATAAGAGGTGCTCAGCTCCAAGCTACCAGCCAGACTGTGGGGGGGGTAACTGCAGCTATTCCACTGCAGTCTTCCTGTGGCACTGGTTAATATAAAGCCTCCTGTCATGGCACAATCAGAAATACACTGAGCTAGTAGGAATGATGAAAGAGAAATCAGGGTGGAATGCTACGGCCCAGGTCCTCGGCCTTTGGTCCGACAAAGCCATTCCCGTGTCCTGTAATGCCACCAGCTAGTACATAGAGCTGGAATTAGCAGCTTCCAGGACCTTCTTGAGACATCTGCCATAGCCACTGGGTACTCTGGACCCCAACATAAACCATTATTTGTTAAAAAGGGGACAACATTCCTCTCTCACATGAACAGTTTGCTTAAAGGCAATACAAAAAAAACCCGAACAACACTCTGAAAGCCAACTGCCAGTACTGGCTGTGAAGTTCACCAAAAATCTGACTTGATCAATTGGTGCAGTTAGATCAGACAAGGGGAGGAAAAAAAAAATACACCTTCCTGCTAATAGATGTGGACGATAACTGACCCGCCACCTACACCAAACCCCAGCCAGAGGTATTTCAGTGACGGCAGGTAGCTGTGTCTCTCGGGTAGAAGAGAAGCAGTTTGAGAGCAGAAAGGTACAAGAAATCTAAGAGAATCATCTGAAAGCAGATTTGTCCCACAGCAGGGCCAGGGAAGGGAATGAGCCTTGGAGCTTTTCTGCTTAGCCAGCAATTTCCGTCACAGTGGTAACCAACTTCTGACCGTTCCACACTGTCTTGAACTGTTCTGGGACAGGGAATTCAGTCTGGAGGGTAAAAATAGAAATCTCTTGTCAAAAAACAGTTTATGACTAAGACTAGTAACTACTCCCACTGCTTTAGGCATTTCTTTCTTAGATACATGCTATGTCCCCTCCTGTACCACAAACGCTGCCTGTTCTGCCCCCAAGAGGTCCYGAGGAAGAAACTCTCACAAAACAGCAAGTATCTCACTTTAAAGATAAACAACTTGATTTGCTGGTTTTAGCGTCTGATCATCATTCACAACCTCAAGTCTAGGGTCTAGAATTGTCCCTCCAGACCTCATTCTAACTGTGACATTCCCTGCAGGGCTCAAAATACGAATCCCCAAYCCCAAGCAGTCCACAATGATTTCAAAACTTAACACTTACAAAGTCACCACCCTCTGTGGGAATAAGGACATTCATCTCTGATGACTTGGCACTGACGATTTCGCAGTCTAGGGAGTTCTTGCTCAGATACACATGGCAACCGTCTGTCTTGTTGATGGAAATCGTTGGCACTTTACCCATTACCTAGCAGGGTGGTCAAAGCAGSGGTTAGAGGAGCATTAGCTTGAACTGGGCAACCACAACATTTTTCTTTTGCGCTTGCCTTCAAGGCAAGAGGTTTGACTCCGGCCTCCCCGCCGCAGACACGCTGGATTCAAGTACTCCCACCTTTGGCAAAAATCTAAAGTTATTTCTTGTTTTGATCTCTTTAGAACAAAACTACAGTGAACRCTGGGCAAACAGACCATCCCAAATCAGATACCAAAACAAATCAAGAGTAGATTCTACTGCTGGCCTCCTACTTTGGCAGTCACATCGCGCTGCCTGCCTCACAGAGACTAATCTTTTATCTAGAGCCCTGAAGCAGCTCAGTGAGGCAAATTTCAGCCCTTTCCTAAGGGGTGGGCAGGGTGAGCTGCAGAGCGGTAGGACAGATGGTGTTTCGTGAATGTTCTCCACAGATGCACATTCCTGTTCTGGAAATAAAACTACTCAAAGAAGCAGATGCTACAGACGCCCTGTTGTACAGTGCATCAGTCATACTCCAGGCAGAGAACAGGTCACAGACACTCACCTGAACTTTAACGTCCCTGCTGTTTATGATCTCTACGATGCCCACCACGTCATCGAACACCAGCCCTAGCTTCTTACAGTTATCTGCAAAGAAAAGACAGAGGAGCTCAACAGAAAGGTTTTGGAGATTCAGCCTTCTGCAAACAGACCAGCACGCAGAAGCAGTTTTCAGGGTTTCGCCCCTTACCGAGGGTGATGGAGTTGATCTTGCCTTTGATTTGGAGTGTACTATTTGTGCACTTGAAAACATATGCTACCTGCTTCAACTCTGTGTCGCTGATTACCAGGTTAGTGGCATTCTCCTGGTTTTCCTGAAAAGGCAGGGAAAACGCACTTTATTTTTGGAATGCAGACCAATTAATCCATGTGAACAGCAGGGCAGTGCAGCCCCTTTAAAAGCAAACTGCATATACCTTCAGGCTGGTGCCTCTTACAAGGAAGGTCTTCAGGAGACCCTCCTGCCCTGCCCATCCCTCCAACCCACTCATGCTGACGCCAGGCACTCACCACTCTCCACTTTTTGCCCTCTAATTCTAGCAACGCAGGTGCCTTTGGAGAGGTTTTTTGGGAGGGATTAGCATTACAGGCTGGTTTGGGAGCAGTGAAAGGTTTGGGTCCACTTCTCACAGGACCCCCTTGGTTCTTCAGTGCTGGATTCTTGTGGGTCTTCATGTCATCTGAAACATGTCTTAAGCCTGCAAGAAAAGTCAAACCTGAGATCCAGCTCTCCTCCAAGAATGCAGTTTCACAAACACCAGACGTCAGTGATTGCAACAATCATCACGATAACAGTTTTCAAAATGCAAATAAATTATTGAGACTGGGCTTAAGCTGAGTGCAAGCATGAATGACAGCAAGTGAAAGAGGGAGCAAGAAACACTGATGCAATATTGATGAGAACACAAGATGTACTGAAGAACCAGAAGGCRCCAGTTCTTCCACTCTGCAGCTGGAAAAAGCCTTGAGCCAAGCACCTCGCCTTTGTTTCACGTCTGTCCTGATACGCTAACCAGGTAACACAAAAAAGGGCTAAGTTCTGCGCAAATATGAATAGGTGCAAAATTGCACCTTTTGTATTGGAGACGTGCAGGCAACCAAAGGGCTCACTCTCTCCATTCCAGCTAGAGATTAATCTCTTGCTACACTTGACAGATGAGGCTGAGAATTCTAACTCAGATGTGCTCCCTTTGTCCCCGTGAACTGCCTCAGGGTTGCTTCTGGCTCCCAGCCTCATAGTCGGACCAGATGGTCTTTTGTTACTGGAAGCGTACTTTCTAAGCAGGTGTATTGAGGCACAACAGCAAAACAAGGATTCACAACACAACAGTAGYCTCGCTCGTGGCTGCCCTCCCTCCGCTAGATATTTCCACCTACCAGAGGTGATGCCTTCTCCCCGATTGATCTGGGCGAAGAGCGCGGAGCGGGAGGCAGAGTCATCTGTGCTGGAGCTCGTGGGGGCAGGAGCAGGTGGGGGAGGAGGGCCTGGTGGGGGAGGCGCAGCCCCGGCTGGGGGAGCGGATGGTGATTTAGACCATTCTGTTGCTACAGGACCCTGTAAGAGGCCGGCAAGAGGAAAGGCAATTGCACAAGCTCCATATCTGCTGCAATAATCATGCAATAACCATCTAAGAAGCTCCTGCAGATGTAGCCAGCACTTACTGTTTTGCTCCAAGTCAGCCCTGTGGTGTGATACTCTTTGATATAGGCCTGCAGCTCTGTCCAGATACTCAGATAAGCTTTCACCCAGTCCACTTGCTTTTTATCTCTGAGGACACAAGGAGATCACGAGGAGTGAGCAGGTGAATTTGCTATTAAAACCCAAGGACTACAAACAGTTCTTTACATCTCTCCACCTCTCAGCCTACAGGCAAGCTGCAGCTGGACCAGCACAGCAGCCTCCCACCTCCAGCACTGCGTTCTAGCTTCAGTATTAATCTTGCACCTGCAGGCAGAAGGCCACAGGCCTGCTCTGCACTGTAACCCATTTTAACTGAGGAGTCTGGTACTTCCAACAAGACCCATTCCCGAGACGCAACTTGCTGCCCTGGGGAACAGTTCAGCCACCAGCTGATGCTGAGACAAGAGCAGCAACACCCTTGCTACCAGAGATTCCAGCTGCAACACGAATGCAAGGAATCTTSTCCCTAAGGATCAGGAAAGAACAGCTAAGTGAGGCTTTATAAATATACCCTGCCTTTAAAAAGAGGAATGAATTAAAGACCAAGGCAGCTGTGGTTAGATACTGGAGTAGCCCCTCCACACCCAGTTAGCTGTGTTCAATGACATCTTTAAGAGGGAAGGTGAACTTACACATCCTTGTACTCCTTGAGGATCCGGTTGGTATAAAACATGGCAGCATCAGTCATTTCCTTCACATAAGGACCAGGCTTTGGAGCCTAAAGAAGAAAGAACTCATTGGCATGGAACAGCTGACCGGGGAGCCAGACTTTTCCCACCAACCCAAGGAAACCACTTCCTACTGGAGTTCTTACCATGGCCACCCAGCCCAGGGCTGGGATGCTCTCGCTGACTGCTGATAAGTGATTGAACAGTTTGCTACCACGGTTCTTCTCCCTGAAATTCTGCACCACCTGGATTTGCTCTGAAATTGGTTTCAGAAGCGATGAGAACACATTCTGCAGGACAAGAGGGACAGTAACAATTAAGAACATTAGTATTGCTCTGGAATGGCTGCACATCGTCATTGGYGGCTCTGCTGAGGTGATGGTCACTCGGAGGAAGATTCCAACTGGCACAAGTTACTGCTACTGCTCCTGTCCAGGCTTGGCCCTCCCTGCGAGCCCAGCTCGGTCCCACAGCCTAGCTCCTCCAGGGCTGAAGTCACAGCTCCCARCCAGATTGGTACTATGGGAGTACGCCAAGAACTGTGACTCATGTTCAATCCAAGAGACACCGACAAAGCTTGTTAGTAACGAGGACAGAAATAGCATTTGCCTTTCCTGGATTCTTTTGTTCCAAGACAGTTTGTCAAATTTTTCCTCTCCTTTTACAAACCCTCAGAGAAAGGGGGTGCTATGCAGGTTTTTGCAGTTTGGGATCTACAGCCTGCATTACAATCGGAGTCACAGCAAATTCTCAACTCCCCCTATCAAGCTGGACTTCAGGATTCAAGTTACTTCTCAAGGCAATCCAAGCCTTTAATATTTGGATGAYAAAAATTGTTTCTGTGTGTTGTTCTCTTGGAATGCTGACTGAAAGTGCTTAGAAGTCTTCTGAGGTCAGAGCAGAGCAGCCAAGTACACATTTCCAGAGATGCCTCTTGGGCAACTTTTCTCTCCTTTAAGATCAGAAATTCTCCTGCTGGTGGCAGCAGTGAGGGACAAATTTGGGCAAAACTTGCTTTTCAAAGCCTCGGCTTTTCCATTTGCTGTCCCTTCCTCTGTTTAGATGACAATAGAGAGGTTCCAAGGACTACTGGCCAGGCAACACTTTCAGAAGCTCCAGCCTAGCACCACTGCCAAGTAACAGGATGGGGAAATTCTTCGCCACAAGCAATGAGAGTTCATACATTTTGCATTTTAAACTGGCTGCTCCAGAACTGACTAGACTCCTACAAGACAACCTGCACAAAGACCTACACTAGATTAAGGTTGTTGTTTGTTCATAATCCTCTATTTAAATAATGTGTCAGTGGAATTTGTCAGCAGATTCTCAGACTAGAGGCTATGCAGAGCAGCGTCCCAGCAAGCCTGATGAAAGATAAACAACCCTCCAATGCTGAGTTTGGGGAAAAAGATGCAGATATATTTTGCAGTGAATAGGAAAGTAGCATAGAAATCCTCCAGCTACCACAATGTAACAGTAAAAGCCATGACTGAGCCAGATAATAAAGAAAAGCAAGGTGGGATCCTGTTGCTCAGGAAAAAACAGTTCTCAGCAGGGAAAAGCCAATGCATTCAGTCACACATCCTGCTGAGAAGCAGCAGCCTAGGGTAAAGTGTTAAATTACTTGCTAAGGACAAATCCATCCTAAAAGCCTAGCTATTATTCAGAGACCATTCAAGAGAGACAAGTGTCTGTTATACTTCAGAAGGAGTTTAAAGCCTGAAAGTCTACAAGCATCACATAATGAAAAGCACAGTCTACGCAAATCCCACTGTGGCTCCTGTCTCAGACAAGTTCCTGTCTGCAGGTTGCATCTGAGGGAACAGTGATTGTGCAGTGTTGGTGCCAGGTGAAACTTGAGACAGACGCTGTGAGATGACACTCACAAGCTGCTCCGACAGCTACAGAAAACTTGTTGCTCTACTGAYTGGAAAATGCCAGTTCTGCAGCTCTAAGAATCAACCTCCGGAATTCTGCCCAGTATTGGGTGAGCACTCGGAACAGTTCACGCTTTCAGCAAGTGCCACCTCACGGATGCAAGTGTCTCCAGTCCTCCTCCGGTTCCTCTTTTGGAGCAACTGTAATGGCCCAGATTCCCCTACAGTGGCAGTCATCCTGGACTCTTGAGGTAAGGACAAACAAGGTTTCCGATGAGAGATTTCCCAGACTTACCTCTGTTGGCTGCTGATGTTGAGATGCCATCACTAGAAGAGCCCTCTTGCTCATCAAGCCCGCATGAACCATCTCAGCCTAAGAACAGAGAGAAACATGAGAGCGCTTCCCTTGTACCCAGCGTAACGTTAATAGTCATTCCAGCTCCCGCTGCTCGCAGTTCCTACTCTGAAAGAAAGCAGCTATGCTGATCTCAAAGCACRTATTCTTGGAGACACCCATCCTCAGAAAAAAAATTACAAGACTGTAACAGCTCTGGGGCTGAGTAGTTTACAGGTCTCCTAAAGGCATGCGCCAAAGTCCGTAAAGAAAGCTAGGCATTTAACTAACAAAGATTTCAAGAAGGAGATTTGATTCATAGCGTGTGTAGGTGGCAATCTGCTGGAGGTTATCTGGGCATCTGCATCTGTTTTGAATCCTCAAGGATTATAAACATCCTAGAATACAGCACTAAAGCAATGCAAACACCACCAGCAAACTTGGCCCTTAGCAGCCCTGAAGAACAAGCAGCATCTRTTTAGAGTGGAGGCAGAACGTGAGTCCTTACATGCTTCTGCACATCCCCGCCAACTTCTTTGCTGATCTTGACGTACTCAGCTACTGGGCCAGCCAGAAGGGCATCGAAAGCCTGCACGTACTGAGCCACTCCTGCAGAGATGGAACCAGAGCACAGGTATCACTGGGAGGCACCGGGCGGGCTCCTGGGCTGGGAGCACTCAACGCGCGCGCGCACCGCGCTCCCGGGCTGCACCTCGCTGAAGCTTCTCCCTGGGTCACATCGACCGAACGCAGGAGGCTCAGCCCGAAGCAGCTGAACGCAGCCGAGGGAAGTGCCGCAGCCGCAGGAAGTCCTTATCTTAGCAGGACGGTAACCGCAGGCCTCTCTGCGTTTGCGCAGCATCTCCTGCGATACTCGCTTCCCCTCTGCGCACAGCCAGTTCATCTGACAGCCCTTCGCACCCCCTGCGCGAGCACTGCCCGCTCTGCAACAGCCACCCCTGATGTCCGACGCTGCCGCACCGCCCGGCTGGAGCTTCGGTACAGGGACTCCCGTGGGGCGACGCCGCTGGGGAGCCGCTTTGGGCCTTACCTTTGGAAGAGCCATCTCCGCACATGCCAGGTCCTTGGCACACCGTCTCCAGGCGCTCCACAGCCTTCTCCAACCGTTCAACCAGTCTTTCCATATCTACCGCTGTCCGCAACCTGCACAGAGAGAATACAATTATTYGCATCCTCTGACAGTATTAAACTCGTACACCAAATATTGAAGAGGGTTTATCAGCTGTCTGGTACAAGCTCTACCAGTTCCAGAAGAGTAATTTCTACCTAGCTCTGCACCCTGATGATAGGCACAGGATATCCTCACATTAGCAGGGACATTCGGATTACGCAACAGCCACTTTCTTTTKCCACAGTCGCTCCTTAATGTCCACGTCTTATTCCATTGTAAGGACTTCTACACGTATAAGGATACTAAAAACTTACATCTTCTAACCTTGTRTTGACACCACTCAATAAAACAAAGGTCTGCACAGAACCTCACTGCAGTCAGTTCTTGGCCAAAGTCCCAGCTGTGACCATGTAGCAAATCAAGTATGAGCGCTTCACTGGGAGTTCAYGCACTTCAGGTTAGATCTAGCAGTTTTGATTCTGCAAATGCATCCGCAGGGACTTCCTGGAGTCCTGAATTTCTCCAAGGGACATCTGTATCTCCAGCATCGCTACAGTACAGAGCAAGAGCGTGCAAAACGAGCCACCCTGGCACACGCTAAGACGAGCAGCTGCACAAGCTAAGGCGGCATAGCTGCTTCCACAACAATGCGCCCCTGTTCATGCTCTCTCTCTACAGGCTTTGGTATCTGAACCGCAGAATCTACTCTGCAAGCACTGCACAGGAAGGCGATTTAGGCACGTAAGTCATTTGAAGAGTCTCATCTGGAAAAGTCTTAAGTGTCTATAAACTTTCCATTAATTACTGCTTTGCAGAGACTCTSCACCAAGGAGCAAGACAAGTCACGCTCCAGGCACACTAATGCACAGGGAATGCAGGGAGGGAGTAGCAAGTCACCGATTGCATTTTTATCTTATCACCACTCACTGAAAGATTTTACAATGTGAATCACCACTATGGCCTGGACGCAGCTTCGTTCTTATCGTGACAGCCTGCGAGAGCTCAAAACCCTGCCTGAAGGAGAACGTCCTTCCCAGCACATTCCCCAGCATACCCAAAAAGGAAGGCAGCGTTTACCCAGCTGCCTCAACAAACTGATACTAGATCTCTGTCAGAAACGAAACCTGAATTTCTAACTAGGGTTTTGCTTTTGCTCACAAGCCTTCTCAGCCCTGCTCCAAAGTGCATGTTTTCACCCAGTTTCCAGAGGATGTGGGGCAGATCCAGCATTAGTCACGAGCGGCACTGATGTCACAGGACAAACAAGGCCATTTTCCACCCCTCTTTCGCCTGCTTGCATCAGGAGAAGCAGCAGTAATGTGGGGGGCAGGGGAGAGGCCACCCCCCTTCCAAGAGGAAGAGAGCGGTTTCCTCCTCTGTGCAAGAGCGAGCCAGAGGAGATATTGTGCGTAAAACTGGACAGCAGTAACTGGATGGCTTCCAGATACAAAAAAAGTTCAGAGAGGCTGAAACTTGTGGGCGGTCACCCATATAATCAACCATAATGAATACCTCTTTTTTTTTTTTATTCTGTACAATGTAGAAATCCTGACCACAGGATCGTCAGCGCTCTGCTGCAGCCGAGGACGACGCATCCAGAATGGGGCTCACGTCTTCAAGTGGGAGCGCAGCCAAGAGCAGGGCTCTGCCTCCCCCGCTCTCAGCACACGAAAAGAAGGGTAGGTTTTTTTCCCCCCGAAAAGAGCCACCTGTTAAGGAAATTCTCCCGTGCTTTGAAAGTGCAGCAAGATAGAGGGGTGTAACACAGGGGGTTCAGGAAGGACACCAGGTTTACGGAGCGCTGGGCAGACAAAGCTGCTGTTCTGCACCACTGATCCCCACCACGTTCCAGGCGAGGCTCTAATCTGATCAGCCCCATTACCTAGTCGCAAACTGCATTTCAAATCAGGATTACAAACCAGGAAGTCCAGATGGAAAGCTGCTTCCGACCCCCAGCAATAAAACATGCTGTTGCGAGGAGCATATCGCATCAATTCTAGATATGCTGTCGCGATTCATGTCCTTTAACAAGACAGCATTCCTTGAGATTCAGATTCCTTCCAGTCCCCTTGCCGTTTGACACGTCCTTCCTGCGTTTCCCTGACAGAAGCCATAAACTCAGTGCTCGATACCAGCTTTGTAAACCTAGCGCTATCTGGCAGATGGTGAACTCATTTTAATTTCTGTTTAATGGGCAGCATTAGGACAACTCACAAGATAAGTCACTTGGTAAATTGGCAGCAAAATCAGAACTAAATGCAGGCAGCACAAAGTCCTAGAGCAGGCAGCTATGTCTCAGTCACTCCTCGCTAAAGCTATCTTGACTCACCCTTATGAGGCTCTTTGCCCTGTGGATGCAGCTCTTCCTGCTATCTACACACCCATCCAGAATGAAATAAAAATATTTAGTTGTACAGACCAGAACCTAACTAACATCAACAGCCAGAGTCTGCAATCCAGAGAGATTAATGTTTAGSGGGGGGGGGGGAAGATCACAAAGTAGACCTGCTTGGGCTACATCTAAACAGTGTTTTGTCTATTGATCACTCTGAATGCAGAATAATTTGTCAGTAAGTGACAAACTGACTTCACAGATCTCAGTAATAAAATGGGATCTCATTTGCCCTCTTTAAAGAGGAAGCTGAGACATACAGATCATGGAAGAGTCAGTTTTGTTCAGCGCATCATCCCGAGCTCAGGAGGAATGAGAAAGGCTTTCAAGCTACGCCGTACAGCTGGCGGTTAGAGTTCTCCAGCTAACAGAAGTGGAGTTGAGATGAAGCTCTCCCTTTTGGGACTGTAATGCAGGATTTAAATCTAGGTCTTGTTTAAATTCAATTGAACTTTGATTACCAATGGAGCGGAAGCTATGGACTCACAGCAAACACACATTTCACCCTGGGCCAGAAAGTCCATTCATTTTCATAGCACATTTGGTTAATCTATTAACTAGCCTTTATTTCCATCAAAACTTGGGAACATGGTTTTGAACACGCTGTACAGCAAACAGGCTTTCATCTACAACTAGACTGTTTTGATATACTGAGCAGAGCAATAAAGGGAAGGGATTTTATTTGTAAAAACACTAGCTATCCCAAAGCCGATCCTGTATAACAACACAGTCAGGGGAGTTTCCTGTTTGGAGAATATCAAGGAGTCGGCATGTTCCAGCCAAAGGCCGGTCCTCAGAGGAGTGAGCAAGTTCTCATAAAAACAGCATAAATGAAATTCTTCCGGTTGCCTGAGACAGCGCACTAACCTGAGTCCTCACTTAGACATTCTGGAAGACACAAATGTTAGTTTTATAGCCAAAGCGAGTCAAACCTACGCCTCTGTTCAGATTCAGCTTTTGTGAAGCCCGACAAACTGCTGTCAGCAACGTGAAATTTGCATCAGCTACTTCCTGTTTCTACAGGCAAAAGGAATAGAGATGGGACAACTAAATTAAGAACATACCACAGTTTATTTCTGAGCTGACACTGGAATATCTCAGGGGATCAGCTACCAGATGATTTCCAACATTTATATCTTCCAAAAGCCCAAAGATTTTTTATTTTTTTTTAAACAGTTCAGCTCATCAAGTAAGGAACTATTTGAAGCAAGACAGGACTCAAATGCCTGATTTTAGTCAGTTGTCAGGACCGGCCACGAACACAAGACAGCTATTGCTAGTCCCAGCRGCTGCCAAGACAGAGATCTCTGCTGTTTATAGTACAACAATACTTGTTGACATTGCTCCAGAACCCATGGTGTCTACTTCTGGTATTTCAGATCTACTTTATTTAGAAAACCAAAAGCGCTTGAAAAAAATGTATCCATCTGGACCCTATTTAAGCTCTCTCAAATAACAAATCCTACTGAAATAACTGAAAATGTTATTTGGCATTTTTACTCAAACATTAAGAGACGGTTAAAGTATCACTTCACTCCACGCTAGAGCAAGCACAAGGACTCCTTTTTCATCACAATTATATGAAATAGGAGATTTGCACTTGCMAGACGCTGTTGCTACGCTCCTCTCATTTCCATTCCCTGTCAGGGCGATGAATCCACCAGGGAAGCAAATGAGGATCTCAGATCTAAGCTAAATTGGATACAGCACCAAGCTCCATATCAGGAATTCAGAGCATCGAACCTCGTCAGCATCCCTCCTGAGCTGTGCCTGCTCAAGCAGAGGCTGCTTGGCTGAACTTTTGTTACATGAATAATAGGGGGTATTTTTGGCTTTTGGAAAGCTCAGCAATATTCTCGGGACACGAGGATCGCCTTGGGAAGAGAAAGGGAATATGGCAGTTTCCTGAGRTCACTGATTCTTGGTTTTTCAGCGATGTGCATCTATACCCCAGGTCTTGGGGAATTCCAGAACCTGATGTGCAAAATCCTGGAACCTGATGCATGAAACGTCCGTATCGTTTTTTTTTTCATTTCACTATCACAAAATCCAAAGCCATCACTCAGGCATTTATCCCATCCTAATCACCACCAAAACGCCGAAGGCAAAAGAGAAATCAGCAACAGGCTAAAGACAAAAACTACCCCAAGCCCAGTGAGATGGAGACAGTACCTGGTATTTGGAAGCACAAACTACAGAAATACCCTCGCCTGAGGCTGCGGCAGGTCAGTCCTGTCGCGGAAAGCTGGATATAGCACCCAGGGGCTGCCGGCCCCGGTAACCCACCGGCCCCTCCGCTCCTCACATCACCGGGGAGAGGCGGCTCTTGACCKAAAGCCGCCGACACGGCAGCAGCCGCCGGCAGACCGGCCGCCCCACACCCCCCAACCCCGCTTCCAGGGGACGGAGCCCGAGCCCGAGGACTGAGCGCCYCTGGCCGGGGGTGCGGGGGCAGGTACAGGCCCCCACCGGGACGCCGTACCCCGCCGCAGCGGGCCGAGCAGCGCCGGACCACGGCGGCCCAGACCTCGGTAATTTGTACCCACCCCCCGCCCCGGGCAGAATTCGGGGGCAGAGACACCCCCGGGCCCGGGCCCTGCGGCAGGAAACCCCGGSGAGGCCCGAAGCCGCCCCGCCCGGTGCCACGGGCGGCGGCGGGCCCCGGTAACAGMCGCGTCGGGGAGTTTTCACCGTTCCGTGACTAAATTAACCCGAAACCTCCACGTTTAACGGATTTACCCCCAGCAGCCGGGCCGGAGACCCTCCCGCCTCCCTGCGCCCGCCCAGCGCGGCCCCGGCAGAGGCGGAGGCAGCCCCCGCACAGCCCAGGTGGGCCCGACCCCTCACCGGCGCCCCCCGGCCGGCCCCGGGGCCCAGCGCGGCCGCTGGCGGCTCCCTCCCGGCAGTCTCCTCCCGCCGATACCGGCGCCGGGGCAGTCCCCGCGGTCCCGGCGGGGAGCCCCGTCCCCCGCCCCGGCGCTCACCTCACCTCACCTCACCTCCCCGCCGCGCTCCCGCTCCGCCGCCGCCGCCCGGCGCCGCCCAGCACCCCCCGCGCCCGCCGCTTCCGGCCCCCGCCCCGCGCGCCGGAAGTGCGCACGGCGCGGCGCGGCGCCGGCGGGGAGGAGCTTCGGCCAGCTACCGCCTTGCCATTGGCGGGTGGGCTTAGGGGCGTGGTCGAAGACGGCGAGGGGCGGGGTTGGAGGGGCGGGGTCTCGCTTAGGGGTGGGGCCACGGAGGTGCTGGAGGGGGGGGGCGAGGGGCCGGATGGGACCCCCGGACAGGGGCTGGGGGGGCTCCGGGATCCTCGAGGTGCCCGAGGCCCCCACGGAGGGGCTGGGGGGGGGGCTGAGAGCCCCAGCGGGGGCAGCTGGGACCCCCCCAGGGCAGGTTTGGGGGAGGGCTGCAGCCCCCCCCAGATGGGGTGGTGGGACCCTCAGGAGGTCCGGGACGCCCTGAGAGGGGTTGGGGGTGGTTTGGGGTGCTAGGAGGAGGCGGGGACCCCTGGGAGAGGGGTTAGGCTGGAGGTCGGGGCCCTGGAGATGTGGCTGGGGGCTGCACCCTGGGTCCCCAGGGTGGGGGTAGATGGGATGACCCCCCCTTGGGGAGGGGGCTGGTCCCGGCCTTGCAGGGGCAGAACTTGGCTGGGGAACAGGGCGGCCTGGGCTGGGGCTAGGAGGAGGTGGAAGGGACACATCAGGTCCCCCCCAGTGGCATCTGGCTGCGTCAGGGGGAGCTGAGGTCAAGGCCCCTACGTGTGGTGGGTGCAGGATGGGAGAAGGGTCCCTCTGGGGAGCCGCTGACGATCGAAACAGTTACACCCTTTCCTCAGGGCAAATCTTGGAGGGCTCTGGGCCCCTGATGCTCTGCSCCAGGGGTGGTTGTCATTGCTGGCTCTGTGTGGCAAAGGTGGTTTTACTTTCGGTGTGTGCTGGCTCATCCCAAGCATCAAACAACCCCTGCGAGGCTCCCGTGCTTCCCCTTGGAGCCTTGCGCTCACAGACCCTCTTTGATCCGAGGGTCTCAAAGCACTTGGCGGGGGGTGGATAAATATTGTTGTCCCACATTTGTTGCTGGAGAGACGAAGAACAGGGCAGTCAAGGGAAAAATAACTCGGAGTCAGGAAGAGGTCCCTGGAGTCAACATGGGATTGTTCCCACAAAAGGCTCTGCTGCCTGCTTTTACCGTGAGGGCAGGACTTGCTCTAAAAAGGTGTGTGCTGCCACGGTTAGAGAAAGGGCAGCGGTCCTCCCTGCCTGCTGCGAGGGACCTCGAGCTTTGCTCTGTGTTTTTGRGTCCCTGCAGCCCCGGGGAGGGAGTTGGAGCCCTTGGAGCCGGGGGTCTGTGCAGACAGACAGACAGACAAACAGAGCATCTGTCTTGGCGAGGGCTGGGACACATTGACAGGATGGGAAGGAGGAGAAAACCCAGCGAGGTCGGCTGACTTTACCACGGCTTCCTGCCCTCTGCTCCGCTACCATAGATGGTCACGTCTGCCGCAGCGTGGGGTGGAAGCRGGGCCCGTCCGCCGCCGAGCTCCCGAGCGGAGATCCGAGCTACATCTGTGGAATCCCAACCAGGGCAGGCAGGAGTGGGGCTGGGCCTGGGATCAGCGGAGGGCTGGGAGCGGGATTGCCGGGAGCGTGGCTCTGCTGACATCTAGTGAGGTTGTCTCCTCCGGCTTTGCGCTCCCTGCGAGCCGGGGAGGTGTTCAAAACCCTTTGAGGGTTTCATTTTTCTGAGCAGCCAGTGGATAGGGGTTGCGTGTCTCCTTGGTGAAGAYGCAGCTCACCAATATCCCCGCTCCCCTCCATGCAGCCCCCCCGGGCTCCCAGCCACTGCCCTGGCAAAGCACACGGACCCACGCGGGACCTGCACCGCTGCTCGCCCATCCTCCTTCCCAGCTAGGCTGAAATGTATAGAGAAGAGCAGCTCCCTGCAGTCACTAATGCCATTTGCCTGGTTTTCTTGCCTGGTTTTCCACCCTGCCAACACCTATCTGCCTCTTGCAGCTGTCTCCATCATGATCAGACACCTTAGGATCAATTGACRTGATACAAAATAGAAAATAAGGTACAACCGCCTCTTTTCCGTGGAGCCAATGACTTATATTTTATAGCATCCTATAGCAGTCACGGCAGTGACGCACCAGCCACRTCCCCCCTCACTGGTGCGAGGGCAGTGGTAATGCTGGTGGGCAGCACAGGCAGGAGCCGTCTTCCTGGGCCGCATCCGTGAGGAGGAAGCAAGACTAGGGAGAGGAACTAGAAATAACCAGAGAACAGGGAGAGGAAGAACGCTGCTCGCCGGGGATATCGCAACCCAGCCCCAGGCCGGTGTGTTTGCTTCTGGGGTGGGTCTGTTCAACTGAACGTGGTTTCTGAAGGAACAAAGATCAAGTTCCTGGTAAGGCTGGGTCGCAGAAGGGCTGCCTGTTTACGGGAGGACTGTAAACCAGGTCAGTGCTCTGTGGGGCATCCTGGTGCCCATAAACTATGCCAGCCTGTGGCCGACACTGTCCTGCCTCCAGGGAAAAGCTTACAGCTTCCCCATGCTGCTGCCAGGTGGTTGATGCCTCGTCCCCCTTTCCTCCAAGCACCATGGGAATATTTGCTCCTTTTTTTAGCCACGAAATGGCTAAAATGCCTTTGTGTCCCCTAGACAGCACCCTTTGGTTTGTTACAGCCGAAGGAGAGCACTTGGCCCTGCTCTGTTATGGTGTGAGGAGGGCACTTGTCCGAGCTCCAGCCCAGGTCCTCGTGGGGCTCAGCAGTCTCCGACTCCTCCGCAGGAGCAAACACAGTCCTGGCAGGGGCTAAGGCAGTCCTGGGCTTTCAGAGCTCCCTGAGCCATCTCTGGTTAAGGCTAACCCTGAGCGCTGGCCTGCACGTAGCATTTCATTTCCCAGCAAAGCRATTTAAAGCTACATTCCTGGGAAAAGGGATTTTTTKKGGGGGGGGGGRGATAGCAGGAAACCATCTTGCTGCCCCATCAGTTTCTGGCCACGTACTGCAGCGCCTTGGCCGCTTACATCCTTGGAAACAGTGGTTTTGCAAAACATTAACTGAAGCCCACCAGAACATGTCGGTAGCCTTCGGTCTCTATTTGCAGATAAAGTGAGTGACCTCAGCCAGGTGGCACAGACAAGGTGACCCTTGGGGACAGCTGTACCCAGCAATGCCTGTCCTGCGCCCCGCGGGCTGYGCAGCTGGCCCTGGGTTAACTCTGTCTTCCCCAGCTGGTGACAGAGCCCAGCTCGCCTGGGGACCAGCGTGCCAGGGAGGGGGGACCTGCTCACCATGACCCGCTGGCCAGCACCCCTGTCCCGAGCACAGCCCTGCTCCGGCAATCCTGCTTCTCCCCAGAACTTCCCAGGCTGAGCTAACTTCCAGCTGGATCTGTTCCCTGATCCAGCCCCCCGGAGACTCTACCAGCACAGCGGGRTGGCCGCACCGTCAGACACCCCTTTCCATGGGAGCCTGTGCTTGGTTCAGCTTGAAGTGTCTGTGAAACCAGCCCTGGATKATTTCTGCTGCAGCGTAGGACACACAGGTCCCTCCAGCCCAGGGGCCAAGGGAAAACCACCCCCACCAGCAGCTGTTTGAAAGTTTCATAAATCTCTTCCCGCTRCGAGATAAACCCGAGGCTCTTTGCCCTTTCCCTGGGGATAAGGAAGGGGGTTATTCCTTGCSCTCTGCGAGGAGCAACTTTTCACACTTCCACTTATTCCCCGCAGGGTAAACAGACACAGCATGGCTGCTCTCACCCTGGGGACTGTCCGTCTGTCTGCCTTGTCCGGGGATGGGGTGGACCTGCCTCTTGGCAAAGCCACCCTTGGTGACAGAGGATGTAAGTGCAATTTTGCAGGTTCACGTGCTGCTCTTTGGAGGCCACGACTGTTTGCTTGGGTTTGTCCCCTCCACAGTCACCTCCCAGTACAGGTGCCCTGCAGTTGGGGTGAATATCTGGCTGTGCCCCATCACCCCCCAGCCCCCTCTCCACCTTCCCCCCAGCACATCCAGCCCTGATGGCATGTCACCGGCTCACCTCGGTGCTGCCCTGTGGTGTGACCAGGGCAGCATCCTCCTGAAATGCCCCTCGGAGAGCTTTGTGCTGCGAGAGAGGCAGAGCTGCCCACCAGACTGGGCTCACTGGGTGCTGGCACCCAGCAGGTTTCCCCAGGGCTCAAGGTGAGCCTTGGAGCTTGACCAGGGRAGGGTTTGGGGTGCACTAACGTACTCTGATGAGTGTCAGCGGAGAGAGGGGTGCCTGCAGCAGCCTGCCCTCCCCGCTGAGCGAGCCCTGGGTGCTGGGACATGGGCCTGCACCCCTGCCCGGCTCTTTCCACAAGCCTCACTGCTCACATGCACCTTCACCCGTGTATAATGAAAGGCTCTTCCCTTTGTGAACAAAAGGGACCAGACAACCTGGTTCCCCAAGCAGAACATTAACCCTCTGCTCCCTACCAGCACGGGCAACAATGCCCCCCCAAGTTCGGGAAAAGGCTCCCCAAGCCCCTGGCACCAGACCAGTAGCCCCTGTCCCAGCTGGCCCCTGGGAGCCCCTTTAAAGCCCATCAGCTGGGACTCAGGGCTGATTCCCAGCACTCACACAGGGTTTCGGGGCAGCACAGCCCCAGCCCCTGTGCCGTTACAGGCGTCAGCTCAGCAGGTGCTGAGCACGCAGCTGACACCCTGCATTTTCCATGCTCTGGCTTTGATTTCACAGGGCCAGCACCGACGCTTGGCTCACCCGGCCAGGGCGGAGGACACAGCAGCCATGTAACTCCAGCTCTGCAGGGAGGTGCTTCCCAGACGCTCGGCTGCATTTGCTTCATCCTCAAGGTTAGTGTGGATTAAGTGGTAGCACAGCTGCTGCTGGGGGCCAGCTGTAGGTGCGGGCAGCATCTCCCCATGCAGTTCTGGCTGGGAAGACTTCCCATGCCAGAGAGGCTTTCTTCATGCTTGGAGTGAAAGCCCTCTGTAATCACAACTGAAGCAAGATGTGGTCTCTGCTTCAAGGCTGGAGTTTTGCCCAGGGCTCAGTGCTATCAACTCCCATGGTCATTTTCCACCACCCCCCCCTCCATCTATTTTCTTAAAAGCCTCAAATAGAAGAGGTGTGCTCAGCTAGGAATGTCTGGGCCCCAGTTCAAGCTCAGTATGCTTTTAGTCTCTTGAGCTGGCTGCAAAAAACCTGAACAGAGACTCCTTGTGAACCCCACAGAGCCAAAAAAAGAGGAGGCAAAGAATGAAACATCCCTGATTTCTGTTGAAACACTTTGAAAAGAAAAGCTAGCAGCAATCTTTCAAATCCTTGGAGACAGCAGCGCTGCCCACACCCCTCGGAGGCAGCCAGGTCATAGCAATGGCCAGGATGACTCCTCGCAAACCCGGCCAGGAGCAGGGCAGGGGTCAGTACATTTGCAACAACCTCGAGCTCTGTGCTTGGCTGGAGCGCTGCCGCCATCCTYCTCCTCTCAGAGGGGGCTCGTGGCRCCTACCTGCCCTGCCACAGGGGCTTCAGAGAGCACTGGCTTTGTCCTGCCCTTGTTCCTTCGCTGCAGGCTCCACGCCTGGGGGAGCTGGGAGCACCCAGGCCAAGGCTAACACTGCCTCTTGCCCTCTGCTCAGCACAAAGCCAGCTCCCAGCCTCCTTGCATCATCCCCTTTGCTTCTTTCCATGACCCCTGCCATGGTGGCAGAGTGGGGCCCAGTTAAACGTCTAATCCCTCTGGCTATTTTTAAAACCCCATCCTCATTCCAGTCCTTTTACCCAAATGAGGAACAAAGGATGAGCCATCCTTCCCCCCGCGCAGAGGAGCCGCTCTCAACTCGGGCACTGACCCCACCAATTTCTCGGTGTGACAAATGGGCTTCACAAAAGGCAACAGCCCTGGCCCCCAGCGCAGTGGCCGTGGGGACAGAGCAGCAGAGCTGGCACAGTCCCCTCGCACTGGGGATTTGCCCCAGCTGCACGGGTGGCTGCTTCACCTCCGGTGCATCCTCCCGGTGCTTGCTCCAGCCTGCCTTCCCCCCCTGCATTACACTCGCTGCCGCAGGAGTGCAGTGCTCCCGCTGAGCGGGGAGGGCAGGGCTCTCCCCCTTTCTGCTGGGGAGAGGGGAATGCAAGAGCAAGGTATAAATATCCACAAAGATTAGCGCTTGCACAGCTCTCTGCCCTGGGAGAAAGTGTTGAGTGTCACCCACCGCCCGCATTCCCTTTCTCTCCGCTCCCCAGCTGCCTCTCCTGTTTCCAGCCCTGGGTTCACAGTCTCCGCAGCCAGCACTTTCATTTCATTCCTCCCTCCACCCCCGTTCCCTCTTGAAAGGGAAAAGATAATAGAGCCTTTGTTGGGTTTTGCAGCGCAGGCACCGAGCAAGGAGCCACACGGGGGTAAGGGGCTGCCGGGCACAACCGCCTGCCTGGATTATGGCATTCCTGTACCTTTGGCTCAGGGGAAAGTCAATCCTGTGCCCCGTGGCGTGTGAAGGGACGCTGGGCTTGCTGACATCCACAAAAAAGCAGCCAAACAAAAAAAATCCTCCACACCCACACCGCTGACTTCCCCCACTTTTATGTAAATTAATATTAATAAGTCCTTGAGTTCAGTTTCTGTACAGATATATACAAATAGGAAATAGTTTCATATTTACATCATTAAGTTAATTAGGCTCTATAAAAAAAGAACAGCTTTCCAAATTAGTGTCGTATGTACAGACAGCAGAGGTGAGCTCACGTCCTTGGCGCGGTCACATTGACAGTGTAATGTACACTAACCATTACCCCTGGTCCTGCAGGCGATCGGCCCCACGCGGGCCGGGCACCAGCGTTACGAGCAAAAGGATCCCGCTCCGCTCTCCGGGACCCGGCAGGGAATCGTGCTTGTTTCTCGTGAGGCATGCAAGTACCACAGGGTCAATTTGTGTAATGTACACTACCAGCGCTCTGTGGATCCCGTGGAAGGCACAAGACCAGCACAGATCTCGTGTTTGAGTCGGTGGATGCTCTGCACGGCTTCCCCCAGGCGCTCCTCGACGGCGCACACCTACAGCGGCACGAGGCTGGTCCAGCCCCGAGGGGCAGAGTCCTTCGGAGAGCCCCGGTGTGAGCAGACGGACCCAGCCCGGGGTCACACGATACTGGCCAGTTCTGTGTTGTCCGACTCCGAGCTGCTGTTGCTTTCCTCCCTGGGGGCAAAGGGTTGGGGAGGAGGCATGGAGTGAGCCATGGAGCAAGCCTGGCCTCCGAGCAGAGCTCTGCCTTGGAGCATAGGAGCCTCCGAAAGGCTTGAGAGGGATGGTACCGCCTTGCGCAGTCCCCAAACGAGTTTTCTTTAGCAACCGGGGCGGGTTCCCCGTTGATCTCGAATACTTCACGCCATCTCTCTGGAAGTCAGGATTGGGAAAACAAGCCAGCCCTTCCCTCACCCCACCACCCACGGGTCCTGGAGGATTCCTGGACAAGTCACAGTGTGCCACAACCCGTCTAGGCCTGATCCTGCCGCCACACACCCCACTGGCGTGCCGTGCTCGCTACCTCCATAGCACAAGCTAATACTCACCTTAAGTCCTGCAGGGCTTTCTTGTTTTTCCTCCGCTTCTCCTCATCGATGGGGTACAGCTTGAACAGGAGCAGGCCCAGCAGGATCAGCCCCACGGGCGCGGCTGACACCAGCATCTTCAGGGTGAAGTTCACCTCGCTGGGCTGGGAGCAGCCCCGGGTCTTGTACCCTGCAAAGCTGCGGACAGAAAGGGACCTTCAGGCAAAGGAAACTGAGTTTGTAGGAGACAAACCTGTCCCTGCAGGTAGACATTTGTGGAGCCACAGCTGGATTTAGACCCCTCCACCTCCCTCCAAGCCCTTGGGAAGCAGAAATGCCTGGATGCGGAGCCACCAGACTTGCCTCCCTCCCTCTTCCTCAGCTCCCACACAAAAACTCACTCTAAGCTGAGTGTGGAGATGCCCAGGGAGACCCCAGAGGCGAACTTGGTGAAGAAGACATAGAATGAGAAGAAGATGGCTTCATGGCCATGGGAGTCAGGGTGCTGCAGCTTGAAGTCGTCTATAACGTCTGGGAGCATGGACCTGCGCAGAGAGCAGAATGGTGAACACTAGGACAGAGCCAACAAAGCATCTCCTCTCCCTGCTGAGAGGATTTCCCTCCAAGAGCCCCATCTTGTGCTGAAAACATTGCAAAAAAGGCCCCCGAAGGATTTCTAACTGCTCCAGCAGGCCCTGGAAGCACCTTGCCCAGCTCTCGGGGTGCAGTGCTGAGAGCACCAGGACCTCGCACTCACCAGGGCAGGAGGAAGGCGGCTGCGACGCTGATCCCAGCTGCAACGGCCACGATGTAGGTGACGATGAGGTTACTGTCCAGGACAGCCACCATGATGAGGAAGGGAACGGCAGACTGGATAGGGGACAGAAACCAGGTTTGTCAGCAGTGCCTGACCCAGACTCCTTAGCCTTTCCCCTTCCCTCCCGTGCACGCCAGCCCTCCGACCGCAGGGATGGCCGGGGAAGCAGCAGTGCAGCCTTCCTCCCAGAGCCCCGCAGTGGCCATTTCTGCTGGCCTTGACCACAAATGTGACAGCACAAACAGCAGGATGAGGAACAGGCACCAAATTGTCATCAGCAGCTCCTGCCCAGCTCCAGGCCCTCTCGGGAGGACACACTCTGCTCACCCCATGTGGGAAACACCAGCCTCACGTGCACCTCTGCGCTCGAGGGGACCCACTCACCGAGATGCCCACGTAGACAGCAGTCTTCTTCCCAAATCGGGTAAGGAACCACTGCCAGAGGGGAATGGTCAAGGTGGCCGAGAGCTATGGGAAGAGAAGGGGGTCACGGTGTCACTTGCTGGCCAGGCTCTTCTCGGGGAGAAAAGCCCTTCCCAGCAAGGAGCAGCTCCTGGGCACAGACTCCTCCATCACATTTCCAGCTTTTTCCAGCACCTCCGATTTCCACACGCTCCTGGGGCTGGCATGCAGCCACACTGCCTGCTCCTGCCCTCACCCCATCCCTCACCTGCCTCCGCTCCCAGGAAGGAGAGCTCGCAACAGGAGCGGGCGCATGGGGCCACCTCCTCCCCCGGTGCGGAGCACCCTGGCACCCGGCACCGCTGTCCCCAGGGCACCCGGCAGGCGCCAGCACACCTGCCCAAACAGAGGGAGAACCCAACTTGATCCTCGGTGCCGGGAAGGGACCTGATCTTGTCACCACTGCCTGCACGCAGCATGGCCAAGAGCCAGGTTCTGTGCAGACCTTAGCACCTTGGACCTCTCCACCCCATTGAGCAGGGAGGGTGGGAAGGGGTCCCAGGGATGAGGCAAGCTGGAAAGGGCTCTCGAGGGGCTGTTTTGCTCCATCTTCCTGGCAGTAAACACTGAGGTCCTTTTCTTGAGGCAGGGGGGAAGGGAGATAAGTGGCAGGATTTGGACAAAAGGCCCCCACGGCTCCTGGTCTCCCCCGTCTCTGGCCGCCTTCACACAGGAACAAAGGCCTCGCTGTTCCTGCCAACCCGCCCGGCCTTTGCAGGACATTTGGCAGCTCATTCTCCCTCCCCTCCTCCCGGGGGACCTTCGGTCACTGTCCCCACGGTGGACTATCGCAGCCCCACAGCCTCCCTCCCCTCAGCCCATGGAGCACCCATCCCATGCCAGCTCCTGGGGAGGACCCACGGGATCCCACCGCGTGCATCGCGCCGCAGTCCCGGCCCCGAGGGGCTCCAGGATGAAGCCATACGCACCATGATGGCCAGGAGGATGTTCTGGAACTCGTTGCGGAAGCCCAGGGTGTAGGTGCAGAAGAGGGCAAAGTTACCCTCCAGCAGCTGCGGAGGAGGCGGACAGCGGTTAGGGGAGGACGGGCACCCCAGCCACCCCAGAGTCATGAGCTCCTCCTCGCAAGGCTGCGCCCAAGGCGTGAAGGGGAAGAAAGCGACCATTCACCGACCCGTCCGAGGGCACAAGACCACATCCTTCCTCTGCCCAGGGCAGCTCCGGCTCATTGAGCTGCCACCTCACATGCTCCCAGCCCACCAGGATCCTATTTGGGCCCTACGTTGCTCATCCCCCAGCCATCTCCAAGCTGCGCTGCTGCCGTTCCCTCTCCTCCATCTTCCAAGCCCAGCTGTGCTTACCATGAAGGCCAGCGAGGTGAAGAGGAAGCCGGCGATGAGCTTGATGTAGGCACCGTGGTTCATCACCAGCTTCAGCCCCTGGAAGAAGGAGACAGGCTCGTCCGACTGGAGCTCAGAGGACTCTGGGGAGCAGAGCAAATCAGCCCATCATTAGACCCACTGAAACAGCACCCTTGGGTGCAAGGGGTGCAGTGCCTCATGCCTGCTGTTGAGCACCCTGCACAAGCCCCTGCCCACCTACAGCATCACACCCCGAGGGAGTCAAGGGCAATGCCTGCAGGGATCTCCCTGCCCTCACCCCGGGGTCCCTCAGCCCCACGGAGGGGAGAGGATGAGCTGGCCGATTCGCCCAGGATAAGCACAGCTGGTCGCAAAGCGGAGGGAGGGAAGGACAGAAGCTACTGGACTTTGGATATCGCCTCACCCCGGGATGCCCTAGCTGGCACTAGCAACGTGCCAGACAAAACTGCAAGATAACGTTTATCTCTGACGGTGCAGAGCAGAGAGCTAAGTCCTCAGGGCTGTGCTGTAACATACCCTGGAGATGCTCTGGCCTGCTGCCCGCAGCACTGCCCTTCTGCAGGGTCTTCCCCAGGCCCCCATAGCCAGACCTCAGCTCTACCTGCCCCTCTCCTCAGGTGCCTGACCCACAAACGAGGTGCCGACAGCTCAGCCAGGCTCCTGAGGAGCCCCTGGCAGAAGCCACAGCGTTTCCACGAGTCTGGAGTATTCCATCATGTCTCAAGCCTCACCTCTCTTCTCCCGCACGCCCACCGACAGGATTACGGCACAGAGGATGTAGAGTCCCCCGATGACCCCCGCAGCGATCATGTAGGCATTTCTCTGTGCAAGAGAGGAGGGAGCAGTGAGGGAGGGGGCTCATCCCGGGAGCCAGCCCGCTCAAAAAGGCAAGGGGCTGCCAGCAGGTCCCCCCAGCTTACTGTGTCCGTGAGCGACCCGGTGTCATGGGTCATGTTTAGCTCCTCCATGGCCACTGAGGAGTTGGTCTTGCCGATGAAGAGGGGGCTCTCGATGCAGGGAGTAACCACCTTGCCCACGATCTGGCCCTGGATGGCAGTGCCCAGCACGGTGCCCAGCACTTCCACTGTCATACCTGGAGGGAGAGGCCAGCAGGACTGAGCACAGCCCTTGGGCACCCAGGGCATGGGTGCAAAACCCTTCTCCACAGCAGAACCTCCCCAGCTGCAATTCATTGCCCTTCACCAGGAGAAATGAGCCAGCCCAGCTCTCCTACAGCTCCCTCCAAATCACCAAGTGATAAAGCCTGTGCTACACAGGGAAGGAGAATGTCTGCTGGGGAAACTGAGGCAGGGAGCGAGGCTAAGACTTGGTCATGCTGCTCCCACTGCTGTACGACAGAGCAGGAGGAAAGACTTGGGAGCTCTTCCCCATCATCTGCTCCAGGCACTTGGCCATAACAGGGACCACCTCCCTATGAGCCCGGCTCTCACCAGACTAGACAAGGATGGGGAAGAGGAATGGGAAGAGCTGGACCAGCTGCAATTCAAGCCTTGAACGATGTTCATCACACACCATCCTTGGGGTGGGGTGTGATCAAATGAGCCCTTCCAGCAGGGCGCCTGGAGAAGGATCATGCCCCAGCGAGAGCTGCAGCAAAGGAGCTGAGCACCGGCTGCCCCCCGGCCACGGCGAGGAAGGGAAGGAAATACTCTTACGGTAGGCGGTGGCCGAGTCCCGCTCACTCTGCTCCCTGCTGATGAACATGGTCAGCGCCGAGTAGGGCACGTGGAAGCACTGCAACGGTGCGAGGAAAATTAGCTCAGGGATGGGAACCTGCCCCTCTGTGTAGCTCAGCGAGGTGAAGGCAGGGATTTATCCTCTCCATCCTTCACGCACTGGCCCTGGTGTGTGCAGAGCCCAACTCACCGTCACAAGGGTCTGGAAGATGCAGTAGAAGATGAGGTACCACATCACTTGGCCTCTGGAGATGTCCGGCACAAACCAGATGAGAAAATAGGAGGTGACAGCAAATGGGGTGGAGAAGATGATCCTTTGGGAGAACACAGTGTTAGCCTCGTGGGCCCGCAGCACCTGGGTAACCCCACCAGCCCGGCTCTCCCCGCTACCACACGTCCAGTGGGGTTCTGGCATCTGATTTTGGGGGGTCCTGAGCTGCCCTGGGGTGGCCCACCCTGCTGCAACACTTCGACAGAAGTAGTTGCCACAGGGGTGAGTTAGAGCAGGCTGAAGGCAGCAGCTCAGGTCTCACAGGGTGGGAAGTGGATGAGCTGACTCAGACTTCCAGGGAAGAGCTTTATTTGCAAAAACAGACAACCCTGCTTCGATGGAAGGGATTGTTCTACTCCTGCCTTCAGCTTCCACCCCCGGCCCCAACCTCTCTCCCAGGCGGCACCACTGCTTGTTCAGCGGGATGTAATCACCTCCCTCATCCTGGCAGGGGCTGGGTTGCAGCCAGGTAGCACAGCCCTGCTCCCCAGCCCCATGGGCCCAGCAGAAAAATGCCTCTCACCAGCTTGGCTTTGCTGCCAGCCCCCTCCAAGCCCTGGTCCCCGGGTCACCTCTGTTCTGCTGGCAGGGATGGGGCAAACCACCAGCCAGTAGCAGACTGGCTCCTTCTTCCACCCCTGCCCGGCTTCCCGAAGCTGTGGGCACAGGGACACAGGATGCAAAGCGCAGCAGTGGACTGGAGGGGATTGCTCAAGCGCTGGGCCTTGGCAGCAGTCCCAGCAGGACCCGCCAGTGAGGGTGATCGCAGCGGGAAGCCACCCAGAGCATCCCTCTGCTTCATCCTGCACATCTCACAACCCTTCTCCTGCTGCAACCCAGATGGGGAACGGCTTTACCCTGCACCAGCAGCCTGAGGACACCACAAGCACCCAGGTCCCCCCATCACTCAGGAGGGCACGGGAGGAATTCCTCCTCCTGGAGGGAAGTGAGCCAGGTATTGAGGTTGCATCCACATCTGTCTAAGAGACTGATTTTGCTTGGGGATTTGCAAGCACCCTGCGCTCCGCAAACTACCGGAGGGAGGCTGTGTCCTGGAATGAAGCCAGCAGAACCGGACACGGGACGGAGCCATGCACGGTCAGGGCTGGCCCTCTGCCACTCCACTGCCAGGGTACAGCAAGATCTTTCCATCCGGGCTGACGTACAGGACGCAAAGTTTAAATTTAAAGTTGGGAGCCGGGGGGGGCGCGAAGAGGGAGAAACCAAATCTCCATGGATGGAGAGCGGCAGAGGCATTGCACAGGACCCAACACATGCACATTTTTCCACGCGCACGTCACCCCGGCGGGGGGAGGAAAGGGGCGAGCCGGCTCCAGCCACTCCTCTCCCGCGCGCTTATCGCCTCACGCATACGTGGAGCCAAGGGAAATTTTGAATGAGTCACCGCAGCCGCGCAGCGGGAACCACGTCACGCTCGCCGTGGGCGCCGGCGCATGCACACCGGAATCCCCCCCGGGCCCACCCCAGCACCGGGAGCAGGGTGCTGGGCCCTGGCCAGGGCTCACCAGCAGCTCCTGGCAGCGGCAGACAAGTGACTGCGAGTTACCCCTGACCCAGGCCGAGGTGATTAAGAGGCTCGGAGGAGGCAGCCGTGACGCGCTCGCCCGCTCATTGGCCGCGGCGCGATGGTGTGTTCCTTTGTGCCATGGCTCACACACCCCTTCCCGGCCCGGCGGTTAACTGTTTGCAAACGGCTGCTGCCCCGGAGAAGGAAGGTCAAAGCTGAGGCTCTTCGGTCACTAACACGTCAAGGAAAAGTTTGGTCACTGGGAAGTCTGGGATGGTCGAGGAAACGGGGACCTACTTAGGGCTGGGGACAGAGCGGGGTCCCCGAGGCTGGAGGAGAGGAGGAGGCAGCCAGTGGATGAGCTGCTGGGGCAAAACGTGCCAAAAAGTGTTTCAAAAAGAAAGAACTGGAAGGGAGAGAAGTGACGGCCCTCAAGGAAGGTCTCCTCTCCCTTCCGAGGGGCTGGAGCAGCGCTGAGCTTTGAGCTAGAGTCACCGGCAGCCGGCTGGGGCTCAGCCTCACAGATCAGACCCTTCAGAGCTCGCCAAAAGCTCTGGACAATAAACCCTCGCACACAGGGGGGATACGCAGGGTCACCTCACGGGTGCTGAGGGTTGGGGTCAGGCAGCAGCCTCTGAGGCCACCCCGCAGCCACGTCCTGCAGCGCCTGCGGCTCCTGGCTTTGCACGCAGGGAAACTGAGGCAGAGAGCAGCTCCACAGCCCCACACAGCCAGCCCCATCGCGGCCGGTGAACCCTGAGTTCGGGAGGTTTAAACTCAGCTCAACTCCATCCAAATTGGACTCAGCCGGTTGCCCTTGAGCCATGTACAACAGCAGCAAGCTCCTCGCAGCCGGCTGCCCCGGCACTGCTGAGGGGCCCAGCGCAAGCCAAAAGCTCTGGCTAATTTTAACGAAGCAGAAGCCGTTTGGAGGAATGCAGCCACTCCATCCCCACCCCCCTGCCTCAAGGATGCGGGATTACAGAGAGCGGAGCCGCGGCGGCCATCCGAGCACGTGGCTATCCCGCGCAGCCCTGCCTGCACGCCCAGGCAGCTCCGCGCGGGCAGCCCTGCTCTAATCTCCAGACCCCAGACCCTGCCACACACGCGGCTGCAAGGAAGCTATTTCAGGCCATGCGTGGAGCCTGGCTTTAACAACAGCCGACTGCCACTGCCCAGAGCTATTCCAGGAAAGCCCGGAAACAGAGGGTATAATCTGCGGGGGAAAGGACTGCGTCCCTCTAATTCCACTCCCCCCATGCCCACCCCCTTTGCTGCATTGTATTTCAGCAATCCCACAAGTGCCCAGGACATGGGTTATTTTAACACAGGACATGCCACCATGTCCACACTTAGGCATTAGCACCCTGCAATGCTCCCTGTCCCGCACAGAGGGGGGTGTTTATGGGCATCCTAAGTCTGCCCTGGGTGCAGGCATGAGCTCTTTGGGGCTTCCCAAACCCCATCCCATCTGCTCTGACTCCCTTCGGCACCCCTTTGCTCAGCACCCCGTTCCCAAGGGCAGCAGAAGCACCCACGTGCAGACACCCAGATCCATGACAGCTCTTTTCCTGTCAGAAGAGTATCCCCGTGACTGTCAGCTGGCACCACCGCGCATCGACCGCACACACCCCCGTCCCTCCTCCCTGGGGCTGCGATGCCACCTGCTCTGCTGGCAGCACGGCCCCGTCACCGGCCAGGGCTCAGCAACCACTGCAGGAGCAAAGTCCAGCATCAGAGCGTGGCATCGGGGCAGCTCTCAGGGAAGCTGGAGCTGCTGCAGGTGCAGTGACACGGAGGACAGCCGGGCCCAGCTCATACGGGGACAGCTTGGGACCGGTCAGAGCAACAGGCGCAGACTTGAAGCCCCAGCTGTTGGTAGCACCATGGGCTTTTTGGGGCCCTTGGCACCACACCTGGGTGAGACAGGGTGTTAGCATGTCCTGCCCTGCAAAACTCACACCAAGGGACACCCAAAGCTGACTGGAAGCGCTGTGACACATCAGGTAGGGATGCTGGGTGTTACAGGCAGCTCTTACCAGGGCATCAGGCGGCCAAAGCGGGTCCATGATGTTTTGCTGATGAAGAAGCCCACCATGGGGTCCGTGATGGCGTCCCAGGCTCGCCCCACAAACAGAATGATGGAGGCATAGAAAGGGTCCAGCTGCAGGAAGAAGATCTTGTGTTAGGACACGCAAACCCCCATGCCCCCGGCTGCCCTTCCTGAGCTCCTCAAGACCTTCCCAACCGTACTGCAACCCCCCTGCCATTTGGGAGCAAGGGACGGATCCCTCGGCCTCTCCCCCTTGTTCAGTGGGATTTGAGGCACAGTGACCCACTCCCTCCCAGTGCTGCCCCACCACACTCTTTCCACACCAAACTCCTGCCGTCTCGGAGCAGAGCTCCCCAAAACCCACCCCACGGCCAGCACAAGGGTGCCCCACAGGCACTTGTCCCTCCCCATTTCACACCGACCCGGAATGCTGTGGGTTCGTGGGATGGATCCTGCGTCCTGCGGGACGGACACCACAAGCCCGTTTCATAGCCTGAGGCACGGAGTGGCCACACGACTCCACGCGTGGGGCCGGCCGGGTGGAAACCCACAGCCCTCGGACTATAGCCCACGCAGGACCGCGACTCCTCGTGACCGACACTCACACTCCCTTTTACACCCCGGCGGGTCGCACCGGGCGCGCCCGTCTGCCGGGCAAAGCAGCACCGGGTACCCCCCGCACCGGGGGCTCCAGCCCCCCCGGGCCCCGGTCCC
>JASVER010000056.1:3264185-3389092 GCA_030449065.1 Oceanodroma leucorhoa | reverse complement strand
CCCTCCATTCCCCCATCCCTCCATCCCACCCATGCCATCCCGTCCCTCCATCCCAGCCCTTCATCCCTCCAGCCCTTCCCTTCCCACATCCCCCCCATCCCTCCATTCCCCCCACCCTCCCCAGCTGCCCCCATTGATGGCAGAGGCTGAGTGAACACCGCGTTGCCCTACAAGGGGTCAGGGCTGCAGAGGCTCCGTCACCCTCCCTGTCCCATGGGTTCCCGGTGGCACCAGCCAGTGAGGGCTGGGGACTGGAGACCCTCAGTGCCAGCCCCAGTGTGGCCCTACTCTCAACCCCCCTCCATGTGGGCCCATCGAAGGGGCTGAAGTGAAGCAGGACCCCCCCCAGCATCAGCTCCCATGGCACAAGAGCTTCAGCAGGTGACGGTGGCTCCCAGGCCCCAGCACCTCTCCCTGGGCCACCTGCGGTGTCCCCCGCACCAGATGGCCACGTGGACATTGATCCCAGCACCTCTCAGCTGTGCTGGGTGCTGTTTGCCTACTGATGGGCACACGTATGCCTGTGCCAGTGCCGTGTCACCACAGTGACAGCCACCAACTCCACTTGGCTCAGCTGACCAGGGTTCAAAGATCGCCCTGAGATGTGCCCCGAGATGGGGCTGCACAGCAGGGCTGAGCCAGCAGGGCCAGCGTGGCACCCAGTGCCATCGCCTGATTGCCACTTGGAGCTGGACTTGGAGCTGCCCTTACATGTGGACAGGGACAGGCGGGGAGGACAGGCAGGCAGGATGGGGACCTGGGATGCAGCAGAGCCCGAGCGGGCACTGGGGACGAGCGGTGTGGGTGGCCCCTGGCATGGAGTGGTGGCACAGCAGTGACACAGCAGCTCCAGGCACTCCCTGGTTTTGGGAGCACTGAGCTGGTGTCACCATTGACTCAGTTTCTGGCCCCTCGTACAGTGTGTGCAGTGGGTTCCCCCTGCGCTGCCACGCGTCACAGCCCTGCGCCCGGCCACGCTGGGTGCTCAGGGATGCCACCCGCCGGGGAAGGGGGCCCGTGCGAGGCTTCAGGCTGTCCAAATTTGTTCAGTGACACAAAACACCCTGAAGCAAGAGGGGAGCAAGGTGTGGGCAATGCCACTTGCCCGGCAGGTTTGGCAGAGACCTGCCTGCGGCTCCTCGCCCCGCTGTGCCATGCTGGCTCGGGTGCATCTGGCAGCGGGCAGCCCCAGGGCAGACACGCCGGTGGGAGCTGGAAGCCCCCCAGATTCCCCAGGAGAAAGGAGCCTTGTATCGGGGATGGGCTTGTACGTCTGCTGGCACACTTGTGTAACGAGTTGGCCGGGCTCTGCCCTCCCTGAGCGTCAGAGCTCGGGAGATTGGGACCTGCCCATCGTGACCCTGCCCTGAAGTGAGCAGCACAAACACTTTAAGGGGTTTCAGTTTTGGGGTTTAAGGGGTCTCGGTTTTGGGATCTGTGCTGCCTCCTGCTCTGGGTGCCCAAGAGGAGTGTGTGGCAGTGCCGTGTAGCCGTGGCCGGCTCGCTGCTGGCTGTGGGTGCTGGTGTGGAGCAGAGGGCCCGGGACACCTCCTTGCTGGGGTTGACTGTGTCCCCGGCCAGCATTAGGGCAGCCACTGGGGACATCCACACGAGTCTCTGTCCCTGCCTGAGCCCAGTCCTGCGCCACCCCCAAAAGCACAGATTTGGGTACCCCAAAGCGCTCTGTTCCCCCGACACACGTAAGCAGGGATCTGCCGGGGAGGCATGTTTGGGTCAACACCCTCCAGGCTTGGTGCGGGACCCCTGCTCTGTGCCTCAGTTTCCCTCACTACAGAGAAGACCTCTTGCATGGGAGCAGAGGGGACTCCTATGGTGGCACTTGCCCGCCCTGGAGGGACTGGGCTCCCTGGAGACAGGGTAATCTTGTCCTCAGCTCCCCATTGTGTTGGGGCCCAGCACTATTGCTCTGCTCCCTTTGTCCCAGGGGCTCCTCAGCTCCTGATGCTTTTGGCATTCCTGTCCTTGAGCAAAGCTGTGAAACTGCCTCCTGGGGAAGCACCGCTTTAGGGGAACAATGAACCGCCCTTTGTGCTGGAGATTGTGCAGAAAGACCACAGATAGGTGTAGCCCTGTCTTACATATGAAGTAGGAGAAGTAGAAAGACCGGGATTTCCCTGGATTAGGAGGATTTTCTCCCCCAAGTCTGATATTGCACAATTTCCGATGGGGGATTTTAGGCCTTCCTCCCAAGAAGATGCTCTGGGGGATCCTCATGGCAATAAATGAGCCACCAAGGGCTGATCCTAGTGGGGATGTCGGTGCAGCAGCTCCCGCCAGGCTTGGGGTCCCCAGGGACCCACAGGGGATTGGGGCTGGGCCACTCACAGGGTCACCCTTGGCACCAGGACCAGCTCTGTGATGGTCTTGCAGGCAAGACCAGAGCTCAAATACCCCTCTGACGGTGATGCTACACCGTCCCGGCCTCCACATCCCTGAGCTGGGGACACCATCGTGCTCCGGGGGTGACTTTTCAGGGGCTGGGACCCAAATGCTGGCCCTGGAGACATGGTTCAGCCCTGGGGACAGGGATAGGGGTGGGGGCTGCTCCAGTGGATGATGGCTGTGCCATCCCGCCTGCCACCCACGCTTCCCCGCTGTCACGGATCCGGCACAGCCTGGAGCAGGAGCTGAGCAAGCGTGAGCGCACCCGAAACCAGACAGCCCAGCCAGGCTGGGCCAGCCAGGATGGGGAGGACGGGCTTGGGGGCAAACGGCAGCAAGCAGGTCCCAGAGCTGTTGGGGGACTGTGGGCAGCCTCGGCATGGCTCCCTGGCTCGGGGACAGCCCTGCCCGCACGCCACAGAGCTTCTCCAGGGCTCAGAGCATCTCCTGGCTTTGGGGAGGGCGTGCTGGGGGCAAAATGGGTCCAGGGGGGCTGGCGAGGCAGCAGGGTTGGGGCTGATGGTGCATTTTCCTACCCCTTCTCTGCACTTCACTGCCTGCTAAATTCAGAGCGGGTGGCTGTGCCCCCAGGGAGCCGGGGCTGGTGTGACGCAGGGGCTGTGAGCACCGTCCCCTGCCCTGCCCAGCTGGGCAGTATTTCGTGGTGCTCCCGTATCCCACAGGGATTTGGGCAGGCGTTTCACAAGGGCCCAGCCGGCCCCTGCAGCCGCTGCCCGACAGCTTCACGGGGACAAAGGGGACGCGTTGCATGGCAGCATGCGGCAGCCGCCCTGCGCTGCCCACACCCCTCCCATGTGGGACCCTGGGGAGTGTGTCACAAGGCTGAGGGGGATGAGACGGGGCCGGGGTATGTTGGCACGGGGGCTCACAGCCTGCGCTGTCCCTGGGGACTCGGGACCCCCGCGGGGACAGCAGGGTGGCTCAAAGGCTGCTGCTGCAGCGGGATGGGGACAGCCGGAGGCAGAGCCCAGCTCAGGGTGCTCCCGGGACACCCGTCTGGCTCGGGGTGGCTGTCCACCGTGGGGAAGTGCTTTGGGGCTGAAGCTTCAAAGTCCAGCCCTGCTGTCAGTGGGGATCCAAAGGGCATGGGGGCCCTGGGAACTGCCTTGCATCATGTGCCGGAGCCGCGCCAGCAGCCGGCTGGTCCACGGCAGCTCCCGCGGAACTGTGCCAGTGCCACCGGCACGTGCTCGGCGCTGGCCATGGAGCTGTGCCAGCGCCCTGCGACTGTGGGGCACGGCGAGGTGCCGGCCTGGCCCGTGGGCGGCCCCGGCAGCCCTGTCACCCGCGGTGCCGGGGCACTCACCCCTTGTTTGTGCAGCCGGTGCAGACACTGGCAGCGAGAGGTTCTCAGGTCCTGTTTGCCGAGTGCCTGGAGAGGCTGGGATGAAAGAGCTGCGCGCCCCCTCCAGCCCTCTCCAGCGGTGCTTTCGCACCTTCAAAGCATCTGGAGTCCCTTGAAGCCGGGACAAGCTCCTGCCTCACCCTGGGAAGAGCCAGAGAGGTCCCCAAGGCCAGCATGGAGGGGGAAGGAGACGTGGCCGAGAGCTACAGGTTGTAGCTTTGCTCCTGCGCCCAGGGGTGTGTTGGTGTTGGTGCAGACAGTCTGGGGCAGTGCCAGCTATGTCCCCAAACCTGACCCTCCATCCCCGCTGACCCCAACGGCACCGGGGGAGGACGAGCCTCCGCAGCCCCCATGGCAGCTCAGCCCCTGCCTTTAATGTTGATGGGGCAATTTGTTTCCTAAAGAGAAAGAGAGGCCTTCAGCCATGCTTCCCGAGGGAGGACGAAGGGCTGGGAGCAGCCCTGAGGTGGGAGGAGCCTGGCTGGGGACACCCTGGGGACAAGCCCAGGGCTCCCAACCTGGCTGGGGACCCGGGCCAACGCTGAGACCAGAGCACAGAGGGAACATCAGCCCGGGCTCCTTGGGACCGTCTGGGTCCCAGAGCTCCTGCCCCAGCCCCACGGACACGTGGGTGGGATCGGGATGCTCAGGGCTGCTCTGGACAGGCCAGGAGGGCACGTAGGGTGCTGCGGCCATCGCGGGGACCCCATGGCACCCTCATGGCTGGGAAACCACAGCCCCGGGCCCAGCACCCTCCTCCTGTGCTGACCCAGATGCTCGGCTGCAGGCCCTCAAGGAAAGGGCTGGAGCGGCCCTGGGGCACCCCACATGCTCGGGGACCCTGGCGACAGCCACCAGCCCAGCCTTCGCTCCTGGCCCTGTTCCTCCGCCTCCCTCGTGCCCTCTGCCGGCTCCGCGATGGGGAAACTGAGGCACGGAGCTGTGCGCAGCAGGCAGCGCCGTCCCCCCCTCGGCACTCCCCTCCGGGCCCCTGCTCCGGCTCAGCTGGGGGCCGGAGGTGGGGTGGGGGTGCCCGCTGGGGTGTCCCCCCCGGCCCGTCCCCGCTGCCCCACGGACGGTGGTTCCCTAACGGGCCCCGGCCCTGCCCGAGCCCCAGCAGGTGGCGCCCCGCGCCCGCCGGTGGCGGCGGCCGGAGCCCGGGACCGGGAGGACCGGGGGGGACCGGGGGGGGACCGGGCGGGCTGTGCTGGACCGCGCTGGGCAGCGCTGGCATGTGCTGGTTCCTGGGGGGGCTGTGTTGGGCTGGGCTCGTCCATGCTGGGCTGTGCTGGTCCATGCTGGGCTGCACTGGGCTGTACTGGGCTGTGCTTTGCTGAGCTGTGCCGGACTGTGCTTTGCTGAGCTGTGCTGGGCTGTGCTGGTCCATGAAGGACCATAGAGGGCCGTGTAGGGCTGGGCTGCACTGGGCTGTACTGGGCTATGCTGGTCGCTGGACTGGGGCAGATTGCTCGCTGTAAGGCCAGTGCTGCAGCCTGGGGACCCAGTCCCCAGCTCCCCTGACTCCCAGTGCTGCAGCCCGGGGACCCAGTCCCCAGCTCCCCCAGCTCCCAGCGCCACTGGCTGGGGCAGACCCTGTGGCCCGCCCGCACTGGGTGGCAAAAGGAGGGTGCTGGGGCTGAAGTGGGTTAGCGCATGCTGCTGGGGGGAATCTGCTCGTCCCGGGTGGACTTCGTAACAGCATGTGTGTGTGTAACGATGCCAAGATCATTAGTGCGTGAGTTGAAAGCCTCACCGTGTTTTCACAACATTCGTTGCCCTTCCTAGAAGGACCTTGGCAGCGGAGAGACGCAGTGTCCTGCTGGGCTCGCCCGGGTCCCTGAGGACACAACATGTCTCTCTGGACCCCCAGGCTGGATGTGCCAGACACCGCACGGGCAAAGCTGAGTTTGGGCAGCAACGATGGGGCAAAGTGCTGGTGGTGGGAGCTGTGTGTGTGAGAACGGCTCTGCTGCATCCCAGGCCATCCCTGGCTTCCCTCCGGCCCATTACTCCTGGCTTCACCGGCAGCTCCCAGCCCCTCCTGGGGGGGACAGCACCGCAGCCCCTACAATGCCTGCAGGGGCACGGTCCTTCCTCCGTGCACAGACCACATTCCTCGTGTGCACGTGGAGAGCCCCCACTGCTGGTTTTCTGGCGTTCCCGCGGCCCCTCCTTATTTTAGCTGGAATTGGTGGCTATCGGAGGGGCAAAGCTCCCAGCTGGGCCTGTGAGGGCTTCGGGAGCAGGGGGAGGCGGGGGGCAGACCTCTGGGTGGCACCCAGGGTGGCACCCTGGGCAGGACACAAACACTAAGTGACCCCACTGCTGCCCGGGGCCGGAGTCGCTCGCCTGCCGGTGCCCGCAGGGAATGGCCACCCAGCAGGGACGGGTGGCTGTGGCGGACGGTGGTGGCGGTGCCCCGGTGTGAGCTTGGAAGCCCAACGGGAAGTGGGGGGACAGCCAGGTGAGGGGGGTGGATGGGAAAGGGCACTCGTGGGGTGGTCTCTGGCAGCAGGCGATGCTTCCTTGTGACTTGTCCCCACTTCTCCAGTTTGCCATCGCGCTCAGCCGAAAGTCCCCTGGCTGGTGGCACAACTGTGCTTGGCCTGGGTGTCCCCAGCTAAAATCTTCCTTGCAGGACCCCCTCCTTAGCGCTTGCAGAGGTGGGGTCCCCCAAACCCTGACCTTTCTGGTGGGCTGAGGACAGCCTCGGGAGCTGGCGGGATGCTCTGGGGGGCAGCGAGGGGCAGCCCAGCCCACGGGGTGGCCACTGGTTAATAGCCCCGTTAATATCCCCGTTAGCATCCCCGTTAGCAGGACCGGGGAACCCTGGAGGGGGGGGGCCTCAGCATCCCTCACAGCGTGCCCCCGAGGGGCGGGGAATAATGTAGAGTCCCGCCCTCTATGCAAATCTCAACCCGGTGATTGGCGGGAGGGCGGGGCCGGGCGCCACAGACAGGCTATAAGAGCGGGGGGGAAACAATGCACCCGCGGTCCCGGCTCGGTGGCTGGTGCCGCCGCGACCCGCAGCGCTGGGCGAGGTGCGTGCACCGGGGGGGCGGGGGGCTCCCCCGCCTTCATCCATGGGGCTGGGGGTGTCCCTTTCCTGAGCGGGGCTGCGGATCGCCCAGGAGGGTGCCCCCCTTTTTTTTTCTGGCTCCCCCTCGTTGCCTTTGCAGCCCCCCATGCAGAGATGGAGTTTGACTCGTACCAACACTACTTCTACGACCACGACGCCCAGGAGGATTTCCACCGCTCCACGGCGCCCAGCGAGGATATTTGGAAGAAGTTCGAGCTGGTCCCTACGCCCCCCCTCTCCCCCCTGGGTACCCCCGGGGAGAAGGCTTGGTGCTCCGGGGCGGAGGATCGCTCCGGCTGGCTCTCCCGCTACTGCCTGGCCGGGGAAGAGCCGGAGTATCTCATAGGGACGGGGGAGATCTTCGGGAACCTGAGCGCTTTCATCCTCAAGGATTGCATGTGGAGCGGCTTTTCAGCTCGGGAGAGACTGGAGAAGGCGATGACAGAGAAACTTTCCACGGGCACGCAGAGAGCCACCCCCCACAAACCCTCCTTCGCGCAGGATTTGGGGTTCAGCAGCTCGGTGAGCGAGTGCGTGGATCCCGCTGCCGTCTTCCTTTGCCCGCTGGCCGAGAGCAAGATCCCCGCATCCTCGGGATCCGAGGGCCAAAGCGATTCTGGTAAGGAATCGAGGTGCTCCGCCGCCGAGGTGCGGGCTGCCCCCGGCCCAGCCACCCTCCAGCCTTGCTGCAACCCGTGGGGAGCTCGGCGTGGAGGACACGCGTGCCGGGAGCCTCCCAGCCAGGCAGCGCCTTTGTTGCGGCTCCAACCGAGCCCCGGTCCCGGTCCCACGAACAAAGCGGGCTCGACTACTCCCCTTCCCGCGGGGCTTCTGCTCGGGAAACCCCTGCCCCTCTCAGGAGGGTGCGTGGGGCTCCCCCCCCTCCGGCCGCTGCGTGGGTCTCTGGTGGCCGCTCTTGCCCCTCACAAACCTGCCCGCGAGGCTCCCGTGGGGCCGGGACGAGCAAGTTTGCAGCTCACCGTAGAAAGTTTGGGTTTTTTGAGCAATGCAGCGTACTCTGCTGCTGGCTCGTAACCTCAGCTGCTTCTCCTGCTCACAGGGCCCACGCGGGACGGGCTTTCCCCGGGACAAAAGGCAAAATATCCCCTGGGGCCGGCAGGTTGCGGAGCAGCGGCCGCGTCCCCCGCGGCGGTGGCTGCGTGGGATGGGCAGGAACATCCCGCATCAGCTGTGGCGCGTCCCAGACCACCCCCGGGGCACGTCTGCTTGTCCCGCGTGGGAGGGGGCGCCGTGTTTACACGGGGGGTCGGGCTGAAACCCACCAGCCAAGGGCAATGTGGTGCCAACCCCCCCCCCCCCACATCTCAGGCCATAAGCCATTTTCAGTCCCTATTTACAAACACCGCCCCCCGGGGTCTCCCCAAACCCACCCGCCCCGTAGCCCCGGCGGGGACCGTACGCTGTCTTCCTCGCTCCCACGGAAGCCGGGTTGACTCGGTTGCCGTGGAAGCGCTGACACGGCCCCGCGGTGCCCTGACCCCGTTAATAAATCTGCCGGTGGCAGCGACCTGCGCCGGTGAGTCACGGCACGGGACGGGGACTTAATGCCATTAGGAGCCCGGGGACGGTAAGCAGGTCGCGGGCGTAAGAGGCTTAACCCAAACCGGTGGGGCCGGCTGGGGGGGAAGGGAGGGGGCTGTGGGGGTCCCGGTCCCGGTGGGGTCCCGGTCGCGCCACGTGGGCGCCGAACAAAAAGCAACAGATTGCAAACAATGAGAGGGGCCGCGCTGATGGACAGGGGCGGGGGCCAATGGGGTGGTAAGGCAGCCGGCCGGCCCCGCCATGCAACCAATGGGCTGCTCGGGGTGGGCGGGGCCCCGCGGTCCGACTTTTATTAATGAGCGGCGGGGGGGTGGTGTGTGTGTGTATACACACGTGGCTGAGACCGGTCGGGTTGTGACACTGATGAGCGCGGCCCTCGGCCTGTGTGGGGGCAGCGAGCGCCCTCCCCAGTAGCTCCAGTAGCAGGGTGGCTTGGGCTCGCTGGGCAGAGCCCCCAGAGCCTGGGGAGGGGGGGCCGGGGTGTGGGTTGGGGGCCCAGAGCCCAGCTCCTGCGGCCACCGCTGGCCCTGTCGCAGGAGGGGTGGTGGCCAGGCCTCTGCCCGAGATGCTGGTGGGGGTTTGAGCATCTCAGGGGACCTTTAGTGAGCGGCTGTATTTTCCCCCAAAATCTAAGAAAAAAGGTGGAAGCGCATCCCAAAAGTGAGAGCGATCGCAGGTGTGTCTGGAGCCAGGTCACTCCGCTGTCCCCAGGGGCCAGCTTGGTGCTGCTGGGGCGGGACAAGCTGCAGTGACAACAGGCAGGATGCTTTGGGTCCAGTTATGCTTTATTGGGTTTTGCTGTTCACAGCTCCGATAACCTCCTGCCACTGACTCCCGGGCTCGGAATGCCTTCAAGGACCCCTTCACCTCTCCCTCCCCCCCTGCACCGCGGGGGACTGTCCCCTCTGTCCCCGGGGAGCCTGGGCTGGATGGGGTTTATCACTTGCAAAAAGTAACAACTCACCGAAGTGGGAAGCTGCAGCCAAGGGGAACAAAGGGCAGCTCTGCCCCCACGTCCCTCATTTACAATTCCAATGGGCCATGAAAGCGCCTGACCAGGATGAACTTTGGAGTTAGGCTGTCCCAGGTCCCCAGCATCCTGTTCCTCCAGTCCCCTCAGGCAGCTGGGCTCGGGTGTTTCTTGCCTGATGATCCTTTATCCTGGACATGTGTTGCTCCTGGTGCAGAAGTGAGGCAGGAGTAAAGCCCTATCCCAGTTTCAGGGGACTGGGCACATGAAAGTGGAGGGAAAGCTCCTTCCTGTGTGATGGTATTGGAAAAGCATTTAAATCACATAATCCCTTCTGGAGGTCGCAGAGTGGCTTTGCAGCGCATGAGCAAACTTTTGTGGAATGGCAGGGGGGAGATTGTCTGAGGGCTGTGGGGAGCCCCAGTGGGGTGAAGAGGGGTGACCAGGGGCTCCTAACTGATGGTGACTTTTTTTTTTTTTTTTTGCCGTGTCCATTTTGAGCAGAAGGCGAGGAGATTGACGTGGTGACGGTGGAGAAGAGACAATCGCTCAGCCTGAGGAAGCCGGTCACCATCACGCTGCGCGCCGACCCCTTGGACCCCTGTATGAAACGCTTCCACATCTCCGTCCACCAGCAGCAGCACAACTATGCCGCCCGCTCCCCGCCGGACGCCTGTCCCCCGCCGGAGCCACCCCAGCAGGGCGAGGACGAGCCACTGAGCACTGCGGAGCCGGTCCCTGCCATCACGCTGCCTGAGCCTGGCTTGCTGAAAGCTGGCAGCAGCCCCGGCTCTGACAGTGAGGACGTGGCCAAGAGGAAAAACCACAATTACCTGGAGCGCAAGCGGCGCAACGACCTGCGCTCACGATTCCTGGCCCTGCGGGACCAGGTGCCCGGGCTCGCCAGCTGCCCCAAGACACCCAAAGTGGTGATCCTGAGCAAATCCTCCGAGTACCTGCAGTCGCTCATCAGTGCCGAGAGGAGGATGGCGGCCGAGAAGCGGCAGCTGCGGCTGCGGCAGACCCAGCTGCTCAAACGGATTGCTCACCTCAAGGGGCACTAGCACCCAACGTGTCCCCCACCCTGGTCCCCACAACTCCGGCTCCCTCTCAATTTGCACATTTTTTAATTTTTTTTTTTTTTTTTTTTGGTTGGTTGTCGAACTGTTGGCCCCTGGGGGCTGGAGCGCGCGGTGGTCGCTGCATGTGGGGTGGCTGCGGTGGTGCTCCCGGCTGCGGGAATAGGGCCACGGTGGGGGGCCCTCCCCGTGGCATCGCCTGCCTGGGGCTGGCTTCTTGGCACCGGGTGTTGCAAGATTTCCCCTGTCCCCCCTGTGAAGCTTTCTCAAGTGACTGCTTCGATTTGCGGGCTCAACTCTATTCCCCCTCCCCGGCAGCCCCTGCACCCCTCTCTGCCGTTTGCTACCAACAGCATTGCTGAGAGCTGCCCCTGGGCGTCCATCTCACCCCAAAAATCCCAAGCCACCATGATCTGCTTCGGCTCAGGGAAGCAGACACGGAGATCCCAGCATGAGGCTTGTCTCTGGATGGATCCCCGTGGAGATGGTGACGGCAGGAGGTCTCTCTCACCAGGGTTAACAGCACCACGTGGGTGATCCCCTTGCTCGGCTGGACCGTACCTCACTTTCTTACCACTTCACGCAGTAGCTTGTCTTGGATTTTATGTTCTAGAAACTGCTGCTGTAACTGCGAGTCTTATACTGGAGGCTGTGTTTTTATACTGTATTTTTGTACCACTTTTTGAGAAGTATTGGTAAAGAGTTTGCTTTTTTATATATATATAAACTTTTTTTTTTTTGAGGGGGCTTCCTGCTGTGGGGGAGGGCTCAGTCCTGCTGCACTTTAGGGAGATCAGGAAGGGGCTGGCTTCTGCTGGGCCCTTGAGCTGAGTCCTCGCGGAGGCTGGTTCCCCCCCTTGCACCTCTCCAAACCACCCATTTGCAATAACAGGGGATTTTTTTCCCCCTTTCCCATCCTTGTGATCCCCTTTCCCACCCTTGGGAGCATCCCCCTCACCAGCAGCCACTTAAAATCCCCAGCAAAGCTTTGGGCTTTGCAGGGAGCCTGGCTGGAGGGGGCAGGTTGGGTGCATGGGGGGGGCTGTCCTGCCTTCAAGGCTTCCCCCTGCCTGTGCCATCCTGCTGCCCGGCCTGTAGCGGGGTACACGGGTGGCAGAGTCCCCTGTCCCTTCCCGGGGGTGCTGGCAGCCGTGGCCCCGCAGGACGGCACCCTTGGGTCCCCGCTGACCTGCTGAGAACTGTTAGAGTTAACACTGTGGTTGGATTTAGCACTTTCTTCATTACCTCACACTTCATAAATAAATAAGTTTGCAACAGCCTGGGTTGGCTTTTTCCGTGCAGGTGGCTGTGGGTTTCCATGCATCATGCTCCTGGGGGGGGGGGCTGGCCACTCACGGACACAAACAGAAATGAATGTATTTTGCACCAGGGCTTGGCTGCCTTGCTGCCAGTAAGACTGAGCTCTTTGTCCTGGCTTTCTTCCAGTGATCGAAACAGAAGTGGTCACGGCGGTGGGGTGAGGGAAACGGATCACCTGGATTATTTTTCCTCCTTTTAAGTGGCTTTATTGGCAAGGAGGGGCAGAAAGCCCGTGCTGGGCTTGGAGAAGGCTTTGGTGTAACTATAAACCCCCCTAATGGGGCTCGGGGCAGTCGGTGTGGGGCGATGGCTGCCCCGCGGGGCAGGGGATGGGGACGTGGTTGGCAGTAACCCTATAGGGAGGGGGGAATGCAATCCGCTCGCTTCAAGGGGCATCGGAGAACTTCATACACCCAGATCTGCCAAGTGGGTGAAATTATATATATGTGTGTTCTCCCTGCTGTCCCTGAACCTGATGCTTTTGTGTTTCCTTCATACTGGCAGCAAAAGTCTTACTCTAAATGCAGGAGGGACACGGGATTCTGTTACTGCTGAGAAGTCAGAAGAGAGCTGCTGCTGCAGGAGACTCGATCACCCAGTGGAAGCCAGCCTTAAAAAGCAATGATTCTGCACAGAAGCTCTTAAATACCTGTTCCCTTTGGTTCCGGCAACATTTCACGCTTTCTGCGTGTTGCATCACGCGGTGTCAAAGCATTTTAGAGCTGTATTAAAAGGTGCTCACAGGAACCACAGCTTAAACACGGAGCAGGGTGACCTAAATCTGACACCTCGCCCATGCGCAGGAAACAAAGCCCAGAGGTACCAGTCCCTCAGATGTCTATTTTTGTTGTGTGTACACTGACACTTGCAGACTGGTGTCTTTTTTCAGCTCAAAGTGACCCTCCCGATAAGGTTTTTCTTTTCATGCTGAAGGTACATAGGATGTTTAAAACATTATTTTTCTTTCTTGCAAATGTTGTGCAGATCCTGTGGCCTGAGCTGAGACCATCATCAGTGGAAAATGTAGTTGGTCTCAAATCAAACTGAGGAACAGTCAGAGTTTTGCACATACCTTTGAGTTCTCCTGCTTAAAGCCCACGTACATTAATATATATCTAACTGAAACTTCCCTGGTTACTAAAGCAGATGTCTCCTCTCGTACTGCCATGGTGAGGACGAGGAAAGCAGACTGACAGTGCTACGAAGTGAACAAAAACACACAGGGCTTTTCCTCCTCGCTTGTTCAGTGCTGCAATTTGCACGTTGACTGTAACCATCACAGTTCTGCATTTCCAGGCCTGATACAGTTATTTTTTTAATGCAGATTGCCTCGCTTACACCTTGCTCCTTGCGACTCACCCCCTTGCCTCTGCTACCATACCCCCCCGCCAAACCACCTCTGCTTTCCCACCCTAGCTTTACTCCCGCCAGCCCCGGTTTTCGCGGGGCAGCCTCAGCCGGCCCGGGGGTGCCACGGGCACGGTGCCGCCTTCACGCCTGGGCTGGCAAATTTTTAGGACAGTTTCCCCGAAGCGGTGATAATCCCTTCCCCTCCGAGGGGGGCTGGCTGCCCGCACCCCTCCCCGGCCCCAGCCTCCTGCTCCCTGTTGCTATGGCAAAGGATGTGTGTTGCCAGGGAGAGCGGAGGTACCCTCCTCCCGCCGTCGCCATGGCAACCGTCTCCCTGCCTTCCCTCCCCTCTGTTGCCACGGAGACAGTCGCCCGCTCCCCATCTCCCCGTGTTGCCGTGGCGGTGGGGGGAGGACGAGCCCCCGTGGAGGCTGCGGTTGCCGCGGCAACGCGCGCCTCTCTGTTGCTATGGCAACAGCCCCTCGCCTCATCCCCCTGCCCCGTTGCTATAGCAACAGCATCCTTCCCACCCCATCCCAAAAAAAAAAGAAAGGTACCACGGGGCAGAACCCCACTCGTGGACACAGCCCGGGTGCGCGGGGCCCTGAAGGCGGGGGGTGCCCGGGGGGACCCGAAAAGGGGCCGGGGGGCGCGGGGATGGGCAGGGCAGGGACTGGGCACGGGGCAGGGGACCGGGGGCAAGGGGAGGGACCGGGCGGGGGCCGGGAACCCCGCCGGGCAGAGGGACACAGGGCCCAGGGCCCGGCCCCGGCTTCCCCGCGGGTGGCCCCGGCCCCGGCCCGCCCCCGTCCCGCCCGCCCGTCCCCATGGCAGCCGCCGGGCCGGGCCGGGCCATGGCGGCGGCCGCGCTCTGCCTGGGCCGGGCTTCGCCGCCGCGGCCGCGGCCGCTGGTGGTGATCCTCGGCGCTACCGGCACCGGCAAGTCGGCGCTGGCGCTGCAGCTCGGGCTGCGCCTCGGCGGGGAGATCGTCAGCGCCGACTCCATGCAGGTACGGCCGGGCCCGGCCTCCGGGGGGAGGCCCGGGGGGAGGCCGCGGCCGGCCGGGGATAGGCCCGGGAGACGCCGGGGCCCGGCCTGGGGCTCGGGGAGGGCCGCGGCTGGGCCCGGGGGAGGCCGCGGCTGGGCCGGGGAAGGCCGCGGCTGGACCCGGGATCCCCGGCGGGGCCCTGGGCCTGGCTGAGGGTGTCGGGAGGCGGCCTGGGCTGGTACCGGGGGGGGGGCGGTGGGGCCTGGTCGGGGCCCGGGGAGGCCACGGGGCTGCAGGCTGGGCTCCCCCCGGGACCCCAGGCCGGGTGCCTGTGGGGGCAGCCCCGGGGACGGATCCTGCCCGCTGGGTATGCGCCCGGTGCAGGGGCCGGCCTGGCCCTGGTACCCCTGTCCTGGGGAAGGGGCCAGGCGGCTGGCCGGGGTGTTTCGGTGATGTCCCCTCCGTAACGTCTCTGCCAGCCGCAGGGCCTGGCGTGGGTTCCGGCACCGGCAAGCCATGGGCGCTCCGCTCGCCCACAGGGAGACGCGCACCCCCCGCCATCACTGGGACCCGCTGGGTCCCTGCGCTGTGCCTCGCGTCCCGGCGGGGAGACCTGGCGAGGCCGCGGTGCCGGCTGGTGCCGGCTGGCCCGCCGGAGGCTGTTTTATGGACGTGGCGTAAGTGGGGCTTTAACGTGGCAGCTGAAGGCGAGCGCTCCCCTCCCCGGTCACCCAGCAAAGGGACGCTGACAAGATAAGGGAAAGAGTATTAAAAATGATATTTGCTACTTGCCAGTGACACTGTCTGTGGTCTCATCCCTTATTGCGAGCGGCAGCGTGGAATATATCGGTTGTACAGTCAGGGTCAGTAAACACCGAGGAACCGAGCCCCATTTTTTTGGTCCTAATCGCATCCACCTACAAGAGCTTTATCAGAAGATGTAGATTTCAGCCACCACAGGGATTTTGTTATTGTTTAGCAAAATGTTTTCTTTCCTAATCAACACTTTCACTGTTCTCTTTCTATAACGCCTTAACTTTCCATCAAGTTTAATGTTTAACGTATTTATTATGCTTTTTAAAAAGGTGTTTTCTGCCAACAACACCCTTTTGCCCTTTGTGCTGCTCAGAGATCGACTCTCGCTGTCCTGCGGCCACCTCCCGGTTTCCTGCCCCGGGCTGCCGATGCTGGTCACTGCTTGTATCCTAGAGAGCTAAATTTAAAAACTCCCTCTCCTGAATTTGGAGCAAGCAATCAGAAAGCTTTAATTTTATGGCATTGTTTTCCTTAAGCTCTTGGGGAAAGAGTGTTTGAGGTCTGAGCTGAATTGACAAAATCCTGCAGGGGCAAAAGGTTCATGTGAGGCGCGGAAGCTTTGTCCAGCGCTGCCCGGCCCGGGCGCTGGGAACCACCAGGCATCCTGTGCTTCCTAACGAAGGACTCGTGCTGCCATCTCGCTCTCCTGGAGCCTGGGTGGGACTGCCTGTGGGCTGGTTTTCTCCACAGACCCCGTCTGGGCTGGGGCGGCTTTTAGTCGGCTGCCGTTAAGTTTCCGAGGTGAGTTTCTCTGCTGTACTGTCAGCGTCAGAAATATCTCTGAGCAGAGCTCGGCCGGTGCGGTTTTACTGGCACTGACCTTCCTGATCTGAACAAGCCCGAGAGCTTTTGTTCGGTTATTCGTGCCCCTGTGTGTGCTGTGAATGCTGAGGTTCCTGGACCTTGCAGTGACCGCCAGCCCGGCGTACAGCGGGCTTTAATATCAGGGAAAGGGCTGCTGACTTGAGCGATCCCGCGAACACGAGGCTCCTGCTGCATCCCGAGCTCTGCAGACGTGGCTGGAGCCGACTGGCACGCTGCGGATTCTCGTTTCACGCTGGTGGATGTTTTGAAGCGTGTATTTTGTGCTCTGGTTGTTTCAGGTCCCACTATGGGAATGCAGGCGCTGGGGGGACTCTGGCTGCAGGCGCCCAATGGCATCCGGGCTCGAGTGGCTCTTGTCCTCCTTTCCTTTTAATCTCATTCTAGCGTGACTGTGGAGCGAGAGCCGCGCGGCTCCGCTACTTTTATCCCATAACGCAGCACGCTTTCTGCGTGGTCTCTCGGGGCGGCGAGGCGGGGGAGCCCTGCCCCTCCGCGGCCCCGGCCGCCTGAAGGCACAGCCTCAAGCAGCTCGCCTCTGCGCCTCCCCCGCCGCGCTCCACTAACCCCCCCGCGCCCCGCTTAGGCGGCCGCAAGCCAGCCAACTGGGTCTGCTTTCTTGCTGGCTTTGTTCCCACGGAATATTGTCTCCCCGCTGCGTATTCCTCTGCCACGCAGAGCTGGCTCGGGTGTCCTTGCAGAAGAGTCGCCGGGTTTTAAAAATCCCGTTGCTCATTCTCGACTGACAGCTGCCAGCGACCGTGTCGCCCTCAGCCCCCTCTGTCCATTCATCGCTGCGCCCCGTGCGGGCTCCGTGGAGCTCTGACAAATGCTGGCAGTGTTCTGGGCAGCTGCTGGAGCTGGAGCCAGGCTCGGGAAGGGGCCGGGGAGCCCCGAGCCCACCTGTTCCCGCACACAGGCACCCCTCTATCTCCAGGGCGTTTTTGTCATGGCCTTGGGTCTCTGTGGTTAAATTACAGACTTAGCTGCTGCCTGCGTGCAGCTCAGGAGCTCTGGTTAATCTGATGGCCTCTTAATCTTTCTTTTTGTCCTTTCTGTTGCCGTTTGTCATCCCAGTGAGTTTCCTTTAGGAGTAAGTCATTCCCTGGGGGAGCCAGGCGGAGTGAAGCCAGTCCCGCTTCTTTGTTCCTGGCTGAGCAGCCAGCGCGCAGCGATCCCGGTGCCAGCTTGCTGAAGGGCCCCGTCTGCGCCCCATCCCACCGTCCCTTTTGGATTTCGAGCTTCAAAGTGGCGATGCCGTCCCCCGGAGGCTGTTGTAGCACAGAGGGTACATTTGCCAGTTAGTGTGTCAAGTCAGGACATCTTGAGAGCCTTTGCTGACATCCTTCTGGTGGCAGGGATCAGGGAGAGGAGTGAATTGCGCTCTCCTTGCACCCTAGCTCGGTTTGGGTCCTCCATGCCCCTCTCCAGCTGGGAAATCTCCCGGCCCCTGTGAAATCTTCATGCTCTTCCCAGCTGTAGGTGGCTTGGATGCGTCTGGGGGGTCCCCGTGCTGCGCAGCCGTCATGTCACCTTCAATACTGTGCTCCCTGCACTCAGGGCAAGGACAGTGCCTTCCCCCCTCTCGTGCACATGGGGACAAAGGGACAGAGTTTGGGATTGTGCATGAAACTGGTGGCGGAGTGAGGGTTTGGGGAGAGCCCAGCCTTCCCGGGCAGTGGGCTGAGGGTCCTCCCAGGCACCGTTTCCTGAGGATTCCTGGTGTTTGTGTGTCCTGCCTCAGTTTCCCCTCCCCTGGCTTTAAAAGGGCCGATGGCGCTGACCTTCCGACAAAGTGCTGCGAGCTGTGGGGCTGACGTGCCCGGGGGTTTCAGCGGCAGAGGTGGGAGGATGCCGTCAAGGCTAAGCATCTTTAGTCCCCGGCTTGTATTCGATGTCTCGGAGGCCTGCTGCTCCAGGCTGCCGCTAATCTGTTTTGGGGCCTTAGAAAGCAACAAAGGCTTATCTGAGCCGCTTGCTGAAAATAGAAATGAGTGTCGGGAGGACGTCTCGGTGCGAGGCCCTGCCGACAGCCAGCTGGTGGAAACCTTCTCTGGGCTTTGCTGGGTGTGTGTAAAAGGCCGTCTTTGTTTCCTCCCAGCCCACACACTGACACCGCGTTCCTCCTCCTCTTGTTGCCAGATATTCGGGGAGGCTCTCGGTGTTTCATCTCCGGGAGAACCTTGGGGGATTAGAGCCTGAACTGTAAATCCCGGCTCTGCCTGCGCAAGGTACTGAGAGCTCCCGGCTGCCTCCGAGCCTCCCCGGCAGCCCTCTGTATTGACTGTGATTTCAGGCAGACGAGTGGGAGTCGGAGGAGCTGGAGGGCTGGACTGGCCCTTGCCGGGGGAGAGAAGGCACTGAGCCAAAGCTCACCAAATTCAAAGGCTTTCGGTGCCGACTGGAGACCTGCGTTGAATGGCGCTTGCTCAGCCCGGGCCGGGTAATGGAAGGGGATCAATAGGCTGCAGCCAGCCACGGGGCATGTTGGCAGAGAGCTGCCTCTTGGGCCTCTCCTCCTGTCTGCTTGCCGTCCCCTGGAGCCAGCTGGGTTTCTGCAGGGCAGAAAGGAAGAGCATGTGGTTGCCCTCCCGCTCCCCCCTCATTTCCTGCCCCCAGGCCAGCCTTTCTCCCCGAGGGACCGGGAGCAGGAGCTGGCCCTCGCCCTCCAAGCGGCAAGTGCAAGAGTTAAGCAAGATGGGGAGTGTCTGCCGGGCTGCAGCCGGTTCAGCCGCCCCAGCAACTCCCATGACTGCTCCAGGCAGGGATGGGGCTTCCCTGCTCCACTAACCTCTGCTCGTCCCTTGCTGCCGCTCCGTGCCTTCTGCCCGTGGGTCACCTCTGTGTCACCTTGTCCTTCGGTCTGGGACCAGGGTGGCGGCCGCACTGCAACCGGAGGCTTGGCAGCTTCTCAGAGGGGTTTAAGGGGAAATTTGTTTCTGGAAGTCTGGCCCTCTGGCTGGGGTGGTTTCTGGGTGATGGAGGAGGAAATGAGTACGACCATTTTCAGGCTCTTCTCCCATCAGGACAGTTTATCCCAAGCTGGGAGACTGCTCCAAGCGGGGAGGTGCTGGGAGCTAAACACATCCTCCCTGCGACCGTGGCACGAAGCAGAGCCTCAGCCACCGCCTGGCACGGAGGGTGCTCGGTCCTCGGCGTGGCGCAGCGCTGGGCTGGGCAGAAAGGCTTTATCCGCCCCACTGTGACCACGTGCCTGCTGCCAGCACCCTCGGGGTGCGGGTCCCCGTTCTGATCCCTGTTTGCCTGCAGAGCCTCGCAGCACCCACTGACAGGCACGCCAGGGCACAGGGGCACCCCGCGCTGAGGAGGGATGTGTTTGCATGCCATGGGGAGCAGGGCGAGGAGCTTTCCTCCCTTCTCCGGGGTGAAAGATGCTCTCATCTGAAAGGGCTCTGCTCACGGGACCCAGCCGAGCCGCGGGGATGGGACGCCAAGCTGAGGCAGCTCCGGTATTTGCACCGCCTGGGTCTGCGGGCTGGGCTGTGGCTGTTGCTTTATGCAGCCTGGAGGGTGGATTTGGGCTGTGGCTCGGATGCGTGCTGCTGGGATCACAGGTTGCCTTGGCTCTTTACCAAGAATGCTCCCGAGGGCTTGGTTTAGGTGGCTTTCCTTTCTGCTCGGCTTTCAGCTGTCTAGCTGAGGGCCGGCGTCTCTCGGCAATGCTCTTCAAGGTTGTATATCCCAAACTCGAGATTGAAGACGCACCTCGAAGCAGCGAGATGCTGCTGGTTGCGCTCACCAGTGTCTCCCGGCACCTCGGTGCAGGACAGTGCCTCTTTTCCCCTGGGGTCACTGGCCTGCTCCGATGTGTTTTGCTCCTCTCCGTACCCGACCAGCTCAGTGAGAGCAGGCGGTACGCCAGGCTTTTAAGGTGTGCATGAGCTGAGACCGTTTGTGTGTGTTTAGGAGGCTCCACGAAGTTGCATGTCGCATCCAGAGAGATCTTTGTGTGTTACGGGAAGCACTGATCCTTGTCCTCAAACGAGACTCAGTGCTGTGCTGGAGACGGGAGTTTGGAGAGAGGCACACCTGAGCTTTCAGCTGCATCGGCAGCGGATGAGGAGCACCTGCCCTCGTTTCGGAGCTCTGTGCTTTAGAACTGGGCTTGGTTGGTTACGCTGACCGGGCTCTGACACCGCTCTCTGATCGCTCAATCAGCCTTTCCGTCCCTAACTGCAGGGTTATATCAGACCAGGAAAGCAGTCGTGAGCGGTCAGACTCGCGGTTCGTCTCCCGTGGGCAGGAAGAAACATCAGAGAGAGGCAGTTTGGCCCTGGCAGGAGCATTGGCAAGATTCCTGCTGCCTCGCCTGAATGGGGCACGTGCCCCTGCCTGTGCTGCTTCTCCAGAGACTGGCGAGGAGCTTGGAGGGGTGACAGGGGCAGGCAGCGGCTGTTGGGGGGGAAGGAGCGGTGGTCGGTGGGGGTTTCATGGGACGCAGAGGGGAATAATGGGCTCTTCTCTTCCCCAGGTGTACAAGGGCTTGGACATCATCACGAACAAGGTTTCTCCCCAGGAGCAGCGTCTGTGCAGGCACCACATGATCAGCTTCGTGGATCCCCTTGTCTCTAACTACACGGTGGTGGATTTCAGAGACAAAGCCGTGGCTCTGATATCCTTTCCCGCTGCAGCCTGCCTGGCCGAGCAGATACGGACTTCCCCCCTCCACAGCCAGGCCTGCAAGAGGGATCAGTGTTTGCATCAGCCTTGGGCTCTCCACCTTGCAACTAACTCCAATTTTCAGAGGATACTGCTGGCCAGCGGGGCTTGGAGCTTCTTTTACGCCGCTAATGCTCAGGGCAGCCCCTCCTCAGGGCTGGTTGGGGAAGACCTTTGCTGCACCGCAGTAGTGCTGAGCTGGATATTGCCCTCCCTGGCAGTCCCTGGATGTCCCTGAGTTTTGGTGGTAGCTGGCACAGGTAGCAGAGGGTAGTGGGAGATGAGGGACACCTATAACCCTGACCTGCAGCCTCACTGGCTCCTTGGGGCTGGGAGAGTGGGGTCTGGGCCCCAGGCTGCCGCTCCCCGCAGCCCTCCCTCCCTGCCCTGCGTCTCTGCTTATGCTCCCTGACTGTGGCACATTGAAGATATCTTTGCCCGAGACAAGATCCCGATTGTTGTGGGAGGAACCAACTACTACATCGAGTCCCTGCTCTGGAAGGTCCTTATCAACACCAAGGTACTGTTGGGGGGCTGCGTATCCCTCGGGGAAGGGCTGAGCCCCATGTTCAGGGCAGGCTTCCTGCGAGTGGGCATGGTGCTGCCCCTGCTAGAGTGGGGCAAGGAGAACCCAAAGCCCCTCATTCACCCCGTGGGTCTCAGGGATCACCTTGCTTGTGCTGGCCTTGCACAGGGATGAGTGGTTTGACTCAGGGCTGCCTTGTGCCCTGCAGGAGAAGGCCAGCACGGCCCCCACACTGGTCACTGACAGGAAAGTGGAGCTGGAGCAGCTGGACGGCGTTGAGCTCCATCGTCGCCTGAGCCAGGTGGACCCAGAGATGGCGGCCAAGCTGCACCCCCATGACAAGCGCAAATTGGCCAGGTGAGCTTGACGTGCCAGGGGCAGGGGGTGCCAGGGCCCAGCACCGCTTCCCGAGGGAATCGTGTGTCTGGGAATAAGGCAGGATGGGCTCTCCCACCCCAAGCGGGTGCTCCTAACCCCTTAGCAAGGTGCTTGGGGACCTTGGAGCACTGGTGTTGGGGAGCTCTCCGGGATCTGAGACCTTGGGTCACGCAGCCCCCAGCTTGAACTGCCTTTGGGATCCAGGATGGGGCATTGCTCCTGGCTTGTGTGCACCGGGGCTGCTCCAGCGGTGCCCCAGCAGCAGGGTTTATCTGGAGCTATTTAAAGAGCAAGCTGCTGTGCTGGCTGAGTAACATACCTGAGCTCTGTGGGAACAGCACGGCAGCAAGACCAGGCTTGCTGCTTTGGCGGGCCCATCCCAGCCGAGCCCTGGCCTGGGGGGAGCAGAACACCGCCCACCCCATTCGCACGGTGCAGGGGGACGGAGGGTTGGGCACCCCGCGCAGCTTCCTCCACCTCCCTGGCTGGGCTGAGCTGAGCTGGCGGTAATTCTTCGCAGCATCGGCAACGCTGGCCCCTTCCCTATAGCCCTGCCTGGCTGGAAAGGGCAGGGCTGGAGCCAGAACCCCGTCCCCTGCAGGGCTTGTCCCAGTGCCAGGCAGGAGTGGGTGGCTGTGCTCTGGGCTCCTTGGGTGCCATCGCTGTGCTCTGCACTGCGCTGTACCCCCAGGACCTGGGTGTGCTCGGGATGCCGGGCACGGGAGGGGGCAGAAACCTGCCCTCCCCCCACATGAGAGGGTTGGATCGCAGCAAGTGTCTGCGGTTCCCTTTGCTGGAGCCCCCAGGGCTTCTGGGGAAATGGAAAAGCTCATCCTCACCTGGCCTCTGAGCTCTGTCTGTCTCTGCTTACAGGAGCCTCCAAGTGTTTGAAGAGACAGGGATCCCCCATAGCGAAATCTTGCACCAACAGCAGGAGGAGGAAGGTGGGGGACCCTTAGGGGGGCCCCTGAAATACCCACATTCCTGCATCTTGTGGCTCCATGCAGACCAGGCAGGTGAGAGTGGGCTTTGCACAGCTCCTGGCTGGCTGAGCAGAGCGATGTGGGGTTAGGGCTGACTCCCTGCTCCTGCCCCAGCCTCCTCCCTGAACAAGGCAGCAATTCTTTTGGCATCGGTGGGCGTGACGGAGGCCTCGCTCCCCTCGCCTGCCGGGCTCTGCCTTCCTCGGGTGGCTCAGGAGGCTGACAGTGCCGAACCGAGTCCTAGCACGTTGTCCAGTTGTGGGCTCCTAAGGGCATGGCTCCGAGCGGCTGAGTGTGTCCTGCTCTGCTCCTCCCAGCTCTGGACCAGCGGCTGGAGAAGCGGGTGGATGACATGCTGGCTGCGGGACTGCTGGAGGAGCTGCGGGACTTCCACCAACGCTACAACCAAGAGAAAGTGGCTGAAAACCGGTGGGTGAGAAACCAGCTCTCTTTCTGCTCCCGGTCCCACCTGCCAGACCCACGCAGGGCCCAGACCGACTCTCCCTGCAGCAGCTCCGATGTATCGCTGCTCCCAGCCCTCTCCTGGCAGCGCCCGCTCCTGCAGCAGGGCCAGCAGACGGGACGGGTGCCTGCCTCTGCGGGGGCACCGTCAGCCGAAAGGTCTGAACCAGCCAGATCTTCCAGCGCTTCCCGGTCTTCCCTGCCAGAACCCTTAGACCGGGGTTGGTCAAACAGGCAGAATCCCTGCGGGTCTCAGCATTGAATTAATTTTGCCTGGACCATACCTGCCAAGCGGTGACATTTCCCCTCAGTAAAAATTACTTGGTGCTGCCCGAGTGTTCACACGGCAGAGCTGACGTGGGCTGTCACTGAAGGCACCGGTCTGCGTTCCTGTGTGTGCCTGGCTTGGCTTGTCCCCCCACGCTGTGGGCTTGTGTCACCTGTGGGGGTCCTGCGGGGTGAGACGCAGAGATCTGAGCTATTATGGGGAGGGTCGAGGTCTCCCACTGTTCTGAAGGAGACTGCTTTGACCCCTGTCTCTTGCCTTGTTCTCCAGGCAGGATTACCAGCACGGCATCTTCCAGTCCATCGGCTTCAAGGAGTTCCACGAGTACCTCATCAGTGAGGGGAACTGCTCACCCGAGACCAGTGCTCTGCTGCTGCAAAAAGGTGAGAGGAGCACCCTGCATGCCTTGTGTCCCTCAGCCCCACGCAGCTCCACGTGACACTGAGTAATGGTCTGAACCAAGCTCAAACCTTGGGGCAGGTCTTGTTGGGGTTGAGCTTGTACCTTTCTCTCTGCATTTTCCACTTCTGCCAACCCAGGGGGGCAGGGACTCCTTTTTCAGTGCTTGGAGAGCATCTCTGAGCACAGCCAGAGCGATTCCCCCCTCCCTTCCCCCAGGCCTCCTTGCAAGATATACTGGGCACAGCGTGACTTGGGATCTGGAACTGGTCCACCAGTGACCTTGGTGATGGGATCCCAGCTGGGATGTGAATGCTGTGGAGAACAGGGCTAGAAAGAAGGAATGAAGGAGAATTCAGCATCTGGTTCAGCAGCAGGATGGTGGGAAGGGATCTGAGGATCTAGCAGATCACAGCATGTGTCAGTAGTGATGCGCTCTTCAATGGCATGTGTCATTCTGGAGTGTCTGGACCGATGCAATGTTGTTAGAGGAGAAAACTGCTCTGCTCCTCAGCACAGCAGAGGTCCCAGGCAGAGTCGGTCTGTGTCAAGGAGGGTTCGGTGCGACTTGGAGATGGAGGCTGAGGAAACCACAGAAATGATAAAAGGCTTGAAAACAAGTCTGGTGCACAAGGGTCTTGTTGTGTCTGCTCAGTACGGAGGGATCTGATAAGTCTGGTACTAAATATTGAAAGGTTGTATAGTGTAAATTATCCTCTGGGCCCACTGTGGGAAGGACAAGGAGTCCTGGGCTCTGTTTGCGCAGAGAAATATTGAATTAGGTGTTACGAGAGCAGTGCAGCCCCTGAACAGATTGTCCTACCTGCTAAAAGCTTCAGGGCTGAGGTTTTGGGCCCTTTCCACCCAGTGTCCATTCAGGGGCATTTGGGACACCTTGTCCAGCCTTTCTGCACTGCTGCTGTCCCTACACTCTGTCTGGCAGGGCTTGGCTGCTTTGCTGCGATGACTATTTCTCACTGCTGGCTCGGAGACCTCCAGACAGACAGTAGAAATACTTCCCTTAAGTGAGCATCGTACCATCCAGCACAAACTGTTGCTTTGTGTGATTTGCTCACACCGGAGCTGACAGCCTCTTCTCGCTCTGCTCTGAGCTCAGCGTGCAGCATCGCGCTGACCTTTGTTTTTATTTTTCATTCCCTCTGTTTCAAAGGGATCCAGGCCCTGAAACAGGTGACCAAGAGATACGCCCGGAGGCAGAACAAGTGGGTCCGAAATCGCTTCCTGAGACGTAAGTCCTCTGTTCCTGCCCTGCCTCGCCATCCCTGTTCTCGCATCTCTTATCTCTCCTTGGCACATCCCCTGCCCCCAGCTCGAGAGAGGAGAGTGGTGGCTCCTCTGCTCTGGGGCAGTTTGTGTTGGGGGGAACGTGAGTCCGGCAGAGATCAGACGATCCTGCCTGGATTCTTCTGGCTGGCCCAGGCTGCCCTGGCTCTGCGGGTGTCTGCTGCCAGGCAGATCCCTCCAGCATCCACCCACCAGGCTCTGCCCTGACCGCAACCCCAACACGTAGGAAGGAGAGCAGCCGCTCGACCCTCCTGAGACAGCCTACCGGCACTCTCCGTGTTTATCTTGCCCAGAGCCCTCCTGCTCGGACACTCAGGAAGGCAGCTCCTTCTCCCTGCTTCCCCTGTACCCCTGGCTGCCTCTCAAGGGAAGATCTTCCCCTCCCAACAGAAGTGCCACCGCTAATACCCCAACAGGACAAAGCAAGCAAGGGCTCAGCCCCGTGGCGGGCAGCAGTAAATGATGAGTAAATGAGCCTATCCTGCCGATGGCTCCCGAGGGGCTCGGGGAGGGGGTGCCCAGCACCGTCCCTCTCCCCAGGCACCCACACGTGCTCCCTGTACAGGGCGAAAAGCCCAATTGACAGCTGCCCTCCAGATTAGGAGCAGGAGCCCGTTGGCTGCTCTTAGCCTGGGCCACGCTCGCGGCGGTGGCAAGGAGCCAGCAGGACTTCCCTGTCCCAGCCCCAGCCTTGGAGCAGGGCCAGCAGCAGCAGCTGGGAGCCGGGCACTTGTTGAAAGGTGCTTGGTAGGGGTAAAACAACAATTAAAAAAAAAAAAAAAAGGCAGGGAGAAACTTGAGTCAAAAGATGGGCTTTGAACGGGGTGCGGGAGCTTTCCTGGAGCCATGTGCTTGGTGGCTGGGGCTCACCTTTCTGGTGGCAGGTGTGCTTCAGATCAGCCCTGTTTGTGGTTACAGCAATAAAAAGCAGCACCTGCCGGAGGCTGGCACGCGGCAGCTTTTGATGGCTTTGTCCGAGCGGGGCCGCGTGCCCCGCGTCTGCGGGCAGGTGAGCGGCGGCAGGGCAGCGACGTCGCCGGGGGGAACGGGCGCTCTCTGATTGCAGCCGTGCCCTCGCGCCGGGCTGGGGGAGGCCGAAGGGGTGGCTTTGAGACTGAGCCTTGTCAAGTCGAGGCGTTAGTAAAGCATCTCCCGCTGTGGCCCGCTACTGTCAGCCGGGAGCGTTGGCCCCTGCAGCCGCACAAGCAATTACAGCTCGGAGTGGGAACCTGCACCCGCAGATTCCTCATCCAGGCTCCATACCTGCGTCTCCTTGTAAGCTTTGTGTGATGGCTTTGTGCCTGGATCTAGCTTTTGATCTTCTGCGGCCTCCTGTGGACCACGGCCGTGATGAAGTGTTTGCTGTTATGATGGGCTGTCGGTGCGCTCACATTTCGTAATGCTGTCCTGAAGGCAGACAGCCATGAAGATGCTTGCTTGAGGTCTTAGGTGTTCTTGCTCTTTGCGAGGGTGGTGCCCCCCAAGCTGAGGTCTCTGGTAATTTTGGCTCTGGAAAAGCTGGTGCTGTTTGCTTCTGAACGCTAAAGGACAGCTGGATAGGAAAGAGCAGATCCCCCCTGGTCACAGCGTAGCCCCGTGGGTGCTGGGACGTGATGCTGGGGAGGTTCTGGTGATCACCTGCCTTTCTGTGTCTCCGTAGGTCCCGGGCCCAATGTACCGCCGGTGTATGGCTTGGAGGTGTCTGATCTCTTGCGGTGGGAGGAGGATGTGCTGAAACCTGCTCTGGAGATTGTGGAGAGCTTCATCCAGGTACCGCGTAACTGGGGTTAACACGTGAGCCGTGGCTGAGAAGCCAACTTCTTGATAGTCTCCAGGCCCCGTAACTTGGCACTTAGTCTGTCCCATGAGCAGGGCTGTCTGCGGACACGTCCAGCTTTGGGCTTTCCTCGCAGTGGCAGAGGGTTGTTGTCTAAGCTGAGAATTTCTCCTAATGCCCAGTACTCTGCTTGTCTTGCATGGTAAAACTGCAGTATTTGTCCTGCTAACCTTCGTGTCTGAGCCCAAACTCTACCAAAATGAACACAGCCAAGCAAATTTGCATAGTAGAAACCAATTTGAGGCATTATTTAATCTACAGGGACGGGAGCCCCCAGCAGAGCCCGTGAAGATGGAGTACGATATAAATGAGAACAAACGGAGTCATCGCGTGTGTGAGCTCTGCGACAGAGTCATCATCGGGGACAGGGAGTGGGCAGGTAGGATCCAGCAAGGGGAGAGGAGAGGACCTGGGAGGGGGCACAGTGAGCGCAGTTTTGCGGAGGGATGGAGCGAGGCAATTCTCCGGAGCAGAGCAGCTTCCTTGGCTGTCTCTGCTTGGCCAGATGACCCTCAGCACATGATCTTGGGCTTTCAAGGATTGTTTACAGCCCGTGTATGAAAGCAGCCATTTGCAAGCCCAGAGGGGGTGCAGGAGCTGTGCCACAGCAGCCATCTGTCAGGCTTCCCCCCCTTCCCCAGCACCCAGTAAACACTGCCGCTCTCTGCCGTCACGCCAGACGTGGGGATCTATACATAGCATCAAACCTCAGAGCTGTCTGTGTTTAGTCAGGGCTGCCGGTCCTTTTCAGCACTTTAGATACTTTGTCAAAAAGCACAGAACAAGTTTGTTTCTTCCACAAATTTGTTGTGGCAAGTGAAAGTTTCTTAATGTTTTTAATAGCTCAGTTTTGCTCCAATATCTCCTATTTGTGTGTTTTTAAAAAAAAAAAAAAAAAGTATTCCTAGCTGTAATGGTAATAGAAAGGGATTTTCTATTTTCAATAGACTTACTTTGAAAGAGCTCAGTTGGAATCAGATTAACTCGGTGAATTTATCTGTGCTGTGACGCTCATGCTGAGAATCAAAACAAAAAGTAGTAGAGAAACTGGCTGCAGGAATGAAACTGGTGAACCTCCATGTGTTGCCCAAATGCACTATATGCAGACACAAAGCAAAGATAAATTTCCCAGGTTGTTGGTCGTCGGATTTGAACGAGTCGCTTATTCCTATTGCTCCAGGGAACTGCTGAAAGCAAAGGTGGAAGTTGGCTCAGAACAGGAAGCTCATTGTAGTGAGATCAGTTTATAAGTGTAATTGTTATTTTAGCCAGTCTCAGCCGTCTCAGCTTGGAGGTGCTTTGAAGGACCTCTACCTACTCCAGAACTAGAGGACTCTGAAAGTTATCAGGGTCCGTGCCATCCTTCCAGGTCCAGCAAGTTTTATGACCGAGTGGGAACTCCTCAAGATCCCCCCAAACACTACAGCTGCAACTACATGTCCTCCAGGGATGTCATCCCAAATTCTGATAGATGATGACAATACCTTTCTCAACCAAGACCAGCTGTTGTTCTCTGCATCCAGCTGAATTTGGCTCAAATCCCCAGATGGTGGGAGAAAAATGGTCCAAAACCTGGGCGTTACTTGTAACTGCAAAATGTAAAAGCTGAAAGGGAAGTGAAAACAGTAGTGGGAGCTGAGTTGATCTGCAATCTGGTCTGTTTTCTTAGTCAAGTTACAGATAGTTCTGGGAACTGCTTCCCGGTACCCCACTGGCTTTGGAAGGTTTAAAAATTTTATCTAATTTTACAATTTGTATGGACTTAAAAGAGCACACCTCCCCAGACAGCAGCAGCAATGCTTTGGTGTTGCTTGCGACAAATTGTAAGAGGTGAGACTTTATTTCAAGCTGAGGGTGACCCCACAGCATTGTGATAAAGCAGCAGCTTTGCATGTAATTTCATCCTTTGGCAGAAAAGGACGACTGGAAAACACCTGAGGGCTTTGATTCAGTGAGCACATACCCTTGTTTAATTAAGGCCCTGCTTGAAAAGTTTGCTGCTTTAATTGCTGCTCTGATCTCTTGGAAATAGCAAAACCGCCCTGCTAAGATGGTACATTGGTCTGGTTAGACAAAGTGCCTTCTACTTAGATAATACCACTGATACAGGAGGTTTTTCTGTCCTTAACCATGTGATTTCAAACAGAAATGCAGCTCCTGCTGCCCCGCTGTGTCAGTACAAGTTGCATCCTTGGGATTAGCCTCTGTTCCCGACCGACTGCTGCTGAAGTGCTCCCATAGCTGGGGGCCTTGCCCTAGAGTTATGCAAAAGCATAATTATGCTCCAGGCTCCATCCCTATCCACTCTGTAGATGTACAGGATATCCCCAGTGCTGCGGTGCAGGCTTCTAGGCTTACAAATGATCCTGGCAGCGCTCCACGGGGTGGCGGATGGTTGCACAACCTCGTCTGCATCCTGCAGCGTGCCGCCTCTTCGGTAACACTTTCCTTTCTCCCGTCCTCCTGGCGTTCTGTCTCGGCTGGGAGCAGACTTGCTGGGAGAGTTGAATCCTGACAATCTGGAGTCTTCTGTATATACAGAGCCAGGTTTTTTCCCCTCTCCCAGTCCTTCCTGCGGTCAGGAGAAGGCTTGGAAGGGCTCTCCCGCTCTGAGCCCCAATAGTTTGGCCTAGAAGTGCTCTGAAAAACATCCAGGGCAGGGCTTGGGAGTTCACTTTTCTGCGAGAATGAATTGTGCGGGAGGATGGGAAGGCACTGCATGAGGGGTTCGCGTGAGATATTTCCTTCTCCAAGCTCCCCAGAGTTAAATGCTCCGTTTGCCTCTTCCTCCAGCTCACACACGATCCAAATCCCACCTGCACCATCTGAAGAAGAGAAGGAAGCTGGAGGCCGCCAGCCGCACTGCAGAGACGGAGGGGGACAGCGCGGGGGCAGAGACCTCGGGGGAGGACAGCAGCTTGCCTTTGCCGTAGGCTGCAAACCGGCTGGCGAAGGGGAGCAGCCGCGCTCCCACCTGTACGGCCAGGAAGCGGCTTAGTCCTGGGTGGCCTTGAACCCAATGAGCTGAGTCATTTTTTTTTTGGGATGAGGCAGGTGTGTAAGTGACAGCCAAAGGCCGTCGGCTGCATCGGATCCTCTTCATGTGGCCTCATCGCGCCGTGTTCCCATGCTTCCCTGCCTGGAAAGGGCTGGGCCCTGGGGCAAGGCTGCTAGGAGCATCCTCCCATGCCAAGCGTTAATTCCTGCCAGAGACGCAGCATTATCCTTGGAATGGTTGAACCGATCCCGCTGGCATGCGAATGTGTCGTTCTCAGAGACAGAAATACCCTGGACTCCTCCAGCTTGGCCAGGAGTGCAACTCCGGAGCTGAGTGAGCTCCTACCGGCCTTTATTGTGGAGAGGAGATTTTTTTTTCTTTTATATGGAAATAAAGTTGCAAGATTATTGTGGGTTCCCCTCCCTATTAACAAGCGCAGTTTTCTTGCTCTCTGTTCCCACCTGGCCCAGGTTCCCTGCTCTGGGCATAGGGCAGGACGTCCAGGTCTGGTTCTTTCTTCCAGTCACCTTTTCTGCAGCTTCTGAGGGAGCTGAGCAGATGTTCTCGGCTTGGTGGAGGCAGGCTGATCCCTATGCACATAGCAGGTGCAGAAGGAGCTGGCACCTGTTAAACAGGAACTTGGAAATGATCTCATCAAGTTTGCAACAGATGAGTCTGTCCTAGTTAAAGCTGAATTCCTGGGGGTTTGCACTATGGTTTGGCAGTGGGAACCGGCCCCGCATTTGAATCCTAGTTGCTGAGCAGCAAATTCCTTGTGCCGCATCCGTGAGGCAGTTGGTCTCCGCAGCGTCGTTCCTGGAGGATGCGAGCACCATCTGCGCCACCGCGCTTCCCGGCGTGCCGCTCTGGGTGAAACCGGGAGGGCCTTTTCCAGGGAATTTGGGATTCTCCTGGCAAATGCAATCAAGACGGTTCCTCTTGGGAGGGTTTTGGGGTGGTAGAGCACAATTTTTTCCTTCAGCTGCTTGCGATACACCACGTGGCAAGAGGCATCTCTCGGGGCTCAGCCTGCGAGGGGCAGGGCTGCGTGGGCAGATCGGCCATCACAGGCTCTGGAGATGCCTGCTCCGGTGGGGATTAAATTAAACCTCCAAGTTTGTCTTCCTCAGCATTGAATTATTTCTGTAATGGTCCGTGGGGTGGCTGCCTTGGGCTGTTTGATAGGGGTGTGGGGGGGCTTGGGAGCTCGGGCTGAAGGGAATAGGCAAGGAAGAGCTGGGAATTTGGGTTGGCTTTTCTCTGCCAGCATTGGGCAGAGCTGAATGCGCCCAGCATCAGCTTTGAAATGCTGGGCACCGTGTTTGCGTTGCTGGCTCTGTCTGCAGCGCCAGCTGAACCTCTTCTCGAGCCCAGACTTGTTTGCCATCCACGCTGACTCAAGCATATGTGGATGTGGGCTCAGCCCAGCGCTGGAGCACGTGGCCACGGGGTCGTGGCTTGGAACCGTCTTCTCCTAGCCTGGACGGACGAGGTGCAGGTGAGGCCGGGTGTAAAGCCCCATTCGCCGCTGATGTGCTGAGCGTGGCTTTCTGATGGACAGCATGGCCACATTGCGGCACCTCCCCAGGCCAGGCTGGGATCATCCGGGCAGCTCTGTGAATGAGGGGTGGGATTATCCGCTCTGTCTCCTGAGTGCAGTCAGATGACCATACTGTTAGAAATGGATTTAATATCCTTAATCGGTTTAATACGAACTTTGTTATCCCCACAGAGAAATGTTATTCCTCTACCACAATAGCTGCTAGTCTGCCTGTTCTGGTCAAGAGCCTGCTCATGACGGGCTGTGCTGCGGCCGCTGTCGGGCAGGGTCTCCCAGGCCCTCCCCCTGCTCCGTGCCGCCCGCTGCAGTGCCTTGTTTTGAGGGTAGCAGCTCCCAGGTGTCCCAGGAGAACGGGGGTCTCTCATACTTGCTTGTTCGGGAGAACGGGGGGTCTGTCATGCTTGTTCGTGCTGTGGCTGGACCGGCAAATGGAGGGTGGAAGCACGCCCTGATCCTGCCAGAAGCAAGAAGCAGGTGAGTTTGCCTTCTCGGAGGGGTAGGGGCCATCAATGAGGACACAGGTTTTTATTTACACAGAGCCGCAGCCGGCATCTCGGCAATGATTTGCTCTCAAGGAAGAAGCTGGTGTCGGTTGTACCTCTGTTGTTCGAAGGACTCAAGGCAGGGACTGGGATCGAGCTCCTGGCAAGGGTCGCACCAGTTCCTGGCGTCCACGCGCGTTGTTCAGCTCCTGCCCCTCTTGCTCTGGGCCCTGCCCGCTCCCCGGCCTCCTGCAGAAGGGACAAACAATGTGAAATCGCTCCGCGGTCCCGGCCAGGACTCGCTGAGAAAGTTGTTGTGGTCTCAGGTTTCAGTGCCGAGAGGTTTGGGGATGGGGAATGGCACTTCGCTCCATCTGCCCTCCGCTAATCCCTAGACAAACGCAGCTCTTCCATCTGTGCAGCCGGAGCCGCCGAGCCCATCACACCAGCCACTTAATCTAAATGGCTTTGGCCAAAGATAAGGTCATTAATTACACTGGGATTAGAAAACAGTACAGGCCTGGCGCGGCTTGCTTCGCCATCCATTAAAGTCCTCGGCACCCTGGCCCGGCTGAGCATCGCAGCTGGAGAGCTTGAGCTGGAAGAGACCCGTGCCCACGGATGGGACATCGTCCCCGCGGCGCTGCCTGTCCTTGGAGGAGTCCCCTCACCTGGACGCTGGTGTTTTGGCACGGCGCTGGGTGGGTGCCAGGCGGAGTTGGTGACACAGGTCCCAGGGGACACCCCCCCGGGGAGGAGCGCAGGGGTCGTGGCAGCCCGAATCCTCGCTTCTGGCAGCGAGAGGTACACGGGCAGCATCCCACCACCTGCATCCCCATCGCTTGCTGCCTCCAGCCTTCACCAGCCCCTTCCATGGCACCGCGTCGAGCTCGGCCCCGGCTCGCTGCCCATGCAGGAGGGTTGGGCTGGCCAAGCCCCACGGCTCCCGCTTGTGTCTGCCATCCCCAGAGCTCAAAGCAGCCCAAGCCCCTTTGCTGATCCCGGATCCAACATCTGTCCGTGATGTTCGAGGACTTGTGCTTGCTTCTGTTTCCTCCACCTTTTGGTTCCCTTTTCTTACCGTGTTTTGGCTGTAAAATGCTCCGATCTGCTCATCCTGCGGGAAATTTCTCATCCGTGCGGTGTTGCCCTTCGCTGGGGTGGGATGTGCCGCCTGCTCTGCCCCGCAGGGTGCTGCGTGGGGGCAGCCGGGGCTGAAGCCACAGATGTGGCACCAGTTTGGCCTTAGCCCTCCCCTTGTAAGGAAGAGGCAGCACCGCGGGGGGCCGGGGAGGGACGTGAGGGGTGACCGGGCTGTGGCTCTGCGCCAGGAGCTGGCCGGCACCGTGGCACAGCTGCCATCTCGCCCGGCACCGGTGACCAGCTGGTGTCTGTGCCGGTGTTCGCTGGGGGGTTTAAAGGGTCCGGCTGTCCCTTAACTCCTGTCGGAGGTCCTGGGTGGTGACGCTATCCTGGCTCTTCCCACCCCAGTTCCCACACTGCGAGGGACGATCCTGCCCCAGTGCCTTGGATGGGCTGGGGACCATCTGGGGGACGGTGTCACGTGGGGACGGTGGCTCCTGCGGACACGCAGCAGCTGCAGCCACCGAACCAAGCTGTGTCCTGGCCTCATCTTCAGCTCCCAGGTGGGATCGTTGTGCTGCGGAGCACCGGGGGGGATTCAACGGAGCCCTGGGTGGTGGGCTCAGCAGGAGGGAGCCCTCGGGGTCTGCTTGGGGTCGGCAGGGCTGGCTGACACCGCTGCTGTCGCAGGGCTGGTGGGTGAAGGTAACTAATGGGGAAACTGAGGCACGGCTGGTGCACGGAGTTGCTCTGAGAGCTGCCGGGGCTGGGAGCAGGGCAGGGCGTTTTGGATCCCGTGGCCCATCTGGTGCCTCGGCGGCATTTCGGGCGGGCTGCGGGGAAGCCGTGTCGCAAGAGCCTAAAAATAAAAAGAGCTGTTGGCCGAGGTTGTGCAACAGTGTGTGTGTCCTGTGCCACGCGGGAGTTCGGCAGCTTTGGCGGCAAAGCCCGGGTGTGCGCGGCCGGATCCTGGCACCGGGCCCGGGAAGTGCCAGCATCCGAGGGGCTGGTGGCTGCCAGGTCTTCCCCCTTCCTTGTCCCCTTCTTGTGCTGCCCGCGAGCCCCCGGGCCTGCCGTGGCTGGGGGGTGCTGGTAGGTGCCCACGAAGGTTTGGGCACATGGGGGCTGAGCTGGGCTGCGGCGGGTGGGCAGGATGGGTGTCCCCGTGTTGGCACCCTGAGCAATTCTCTGGGGGGGGTCGAGAGCCCAGGGGGCTGCGGGGACCCTCCCCGTGCACCCTCCAGCGCACCCCCCAAAGGCAGCGGTCGTCACCCATTCCACGGGTGGGTAAACTGACGCGTGGGCATGCCGCCAGGGAGCCACCCTGCACGAGGACTCTGGGGTGCCGGTGTGACACACGGGGTGCCCGTTGTCCCCCGGCAGTGCGGGGGGGGGGCATGCAGGGCATGGCGGGGGGCCGGCAGTGCTGGCAGCTGCCTGCAGCCGCCTGGCGGGAAAGGCCGCGGGAAGGAGAGCGCGGTCCGGCTGGCGGGACACCAAACCCCGGGGGACTTGGCCCCGCGCCCCGGGAGCGTGGCCGTGGCGGGGGGAGCTCTGGGGTGTCCCCGTGGCGGGGTGATGCAGCCCCCGCCGAGGGCTGGCACGGGGCCCTGCGCTGCGCGGTGCCCATCGGGGTCTCCCCAAGCTTGGGGGGTGGTGGGTGGGGGAGCCGAGGCCGAGTGGGTCCCCCCACGGTGGGGCTGGCACGAGGGGGGCCGCTGGGGCTGCTTTGTCACGGTGTCACAGGGCCATCTGCCGGCAAAGGCACGGGCCCCGTGGCAGCCCGCCATGGCCTCCAGCAGCCTCCCAGTCCTCCCAGTCTGCAGCTGCTGGGGCACTGGGGCAGGGGGGTGCCCTGGATGGGCTGGCTCGGGGGCAGTCGGGGGGGGTGGCCCCACCATGGTGGGGTCAAAGTCCCTCCGGGAGCTCCTGGTCACCGGCAGTGTCATGGTGGAGCTGAGACGTGGCTGGGAGATGGGTCCCCAGGGCATCACGAGGGGGGACACGGTCCCTGGGGGGGTTCGGTCCCTGGGGTGTCACGGACGGGGCCCCGGGGCCCGTGAGGACCGGGCACGGTGATCCGGGTGCCTCCAGCGGGTGCGGCATGGGATGGGACACAGCAGAGACGGCCCCGCTCTGGCCACGAACAGATTAAATGTCATTTTATTTCACACCCCAAAAAAAAATGTAGAAAAGAAGAGGTGAGTGGAGATTTAATTGCTCACATTAAAAATCTACCAGGTGAGACTGAGCCGTTTCCACCAGAGTCAGTGCAGATCTGCAGGGATGTTTATTCCTCCTCCTCTGCAGCCGGATGCTCGGGGACGAGGAGGGGGTCGGGGGTGACACCTGCCCCTTTCCCCCCTCCCCAAGGTGCCCCCGTGCCACGGGCGCTCGCTGCCACCGGCCCCATCGGCACATCCCTGCCCGGGTCCATCCTGCCCGGCCCCAGCACCCCCGGTGCGGTGTCCCCACGGTGCCACCCGCACCTTGTGTCCAGTAATTGGGTGCTGATTTGGGGGGGTGCGGGTGGGAAAGGCGGGCAGGAGACCGTGGGAGGGGGTGGCCTCGGGCCATTTTGATTTTTTTTTTTTTTATTTCTGTGTATTTCTTATTGTCCCTTTTCCCTCTGTACAAAATGAGCGGTATGGTCATGGGCGTAGGTGACACGGTGACGTGCGCGGGGTCGGGGTGGCTCCGGCGGCCGCCCCGCTCTCACTGCAGCAGGGCCCGGATCTGTTTGGACGTGGTGTCGTCGTTGAGGTGCCGAGTGGTGTACCTGGACGGAGAGGGGACGGTCACCCCGCGACACCCCAACCCGCTCCGCCGCCGCCATCCCACAGCACCGGTGGGGGATGCCAGGGCCCCCCCGTGTCCCCCGGCCCCCCCGGCTCACCTCAGTGCGTTCAGGAGCCCCTCGGTGCTGGTTGAGGGTTGGTCTTTCAAGACTTTGATGCAGCCTTTCATCTGGTGGGGGGGAGCGAGAGAGGCAGTGAGCGCCTGGACGTGCTGTGGGGGGCTGCTCCCCTTCCTCCCCATCCTCCTCCTCGGTGCTCGGGGGGGATGAGTTCCCCTCTGGACCAGCTCAGACAGAGATGTCCCCACAGGGGACATCCAGGGAGAGGGACCCTCAGGCATCACAGCTGCACTGGGATGAGCGGGACGGCTGTGACCCCCCACGGCCACTCACATCGATCTTGGAGGTCTTGGCGAAGGCCCCCACGGGGTGGACGTGGTCGTAGAGGATGATGACGCCGACCATCACCCGCATGCAGAAGAGGAGGGTCTCGGTGTTGGTGAAGCGGCTCCGGTATTCCCTGCGCCAGGAGAGGGGCTGGCTGAGCCCGCACGGGCTGCAGAGGGACCCCGGCACCCAGATTTGCCCCCAGCCCCATGTGGGGTACTCACGGGGTCTCCAGCATCACCCTGCAGACGCAGGCCATGGTGCTCAGGCAGTCGGTTGTGTCCTCGATCGGGAGGGTCTTGTTCTGAAACCCAACAGGTTCCAGCTGCCGTTTTCCCCTCCTGACCCCCACATGGTGCCTGGGGCCGGAGGGGGGCTTCCCCCCACCCCGAGGGTCCCCCCTGGCCTCACTCACCTCCGAAACGAACTTGGTGGTGGCATTGCTGAGCGTTTTGAGCATGGGGGTGGCCTCGGCATAGAAGAGGGACATCCTGTTGGCCATCTCGTTGTTCACCTCGCTCTCCGCGTCCAGCTGTGGGGTGGGATGATGGGGAACGTTGGGATAGCCGACCCCCCCCCCCCCGAACCGCCCCCAGTCCTGTCACCCCCCTGGGGGAGGCCATCCCGGGGCTGGGGGGAATGGCATTGTCCTCTCACCTGCAGGTTGTTAATGCGATTTCGGCTGATGGTCCTTCTGTAGTAGCTGAAGTCGTTCTGGATGGCGGGGTTGGTCATCTGCGGAGGGGAGTCCCGCGCTAGGGGCCGGGGTGGGGGCCATGGCCGGCTCGGGGTGCCCGGGGCGAGCCTCAGGGGTCCCAAGGGACTGTGCTGGCTCACAGCTTTTGCATGGTCCCAGTGTGGGAACCCCATGGGCCCCCCCCCAGCCCTCATCCCCCCCCGAGGGCATGGGGAGGTACCTTGAGCTCATCGAAGCTGAGGGTGAAGTGGAGGATCTCGGCAAACTGTTTGGCTAAGGCTTGCTCCCGCTCGAGGTGCTGGGTCGGGGCGTACGGGGGGCTGGTGAGGGCCTCCAGCAGGCTCCGCAGGGCGTTCTCTGGGGACAAAGCGCTGCTGGTCCCCCTCCCGCTCCTGTGCACCTCCCCAGCCCCGGCTGGGGAAACTGAGGCACGGGGCAGCACGGCGTCTGCACCGGAGCGCACCCCATGGCCAGGGCTCCCCCCAACCCGCCCTGTTCCCGCATCCCGGGGAGGGATGCGGGATGCAACTGGGGGGATGCAGGGAGAACTCGTAGAAGCGCTTCAGCTTGGCGACGAGGGGGCAGACGGCGCTCCAGGCCCTCTCCTGCAGCCGCAGGTCCCCGGGGTTTTGGATGGCCTGTGTGGGGGAGAGAGCCGGCGGTTGTTCTCAGGCCACGGTGGGTGGGTGGGCAGCGGGGGCCGGGGTTGCACCCACCTCTCGGATCTCCTGCCCAGCGCCCGTGTAGGACTGCAGCTCGGCCAGGACGGCCTGCGCCTCCTCCAGCACGGCGTTCACCTGGTTCCACACCGCCGTCTCGGCCTCCGTCGGCTGCGCATCTGCAGGGCAGCACCCCGGGGAGAGAAACCCGGAGGGCTCTGAGCGGGACCCTGGGCGGCGAGAGCCGGAGTGGGGTGCCAGCACCCCAACCCACGGCTCTCCCGCCAGCCCGCAGCCCTTCCTGGCGAGTTTCTCCCCCATGTCCGTCTCCTTGCCCGAGTTCGAGCCAAGCCGCGGAGGGGGGGCAGGTGGGGGTGAGTCCTGGCTGCCCTGCGACCACGGTCCTGCTCACGGGGGTCCCCGAGCAGCCCCCAGCCCCGGGCTGGCCCCAACAGGCTGCGAACTGCCCTGAGGTGCGGGGTGATAGCCCCTGGCCATGGGTCTGCCCCGGCGGCTGCGGCCCCCCCTCCCCGGGGAGACCCCCGGACGGCGAAGGTGGGGGGGAGGACGTCTGGGATGGGCGCGATGCGATGGGCGACGGGTACGAGAACTCAAAATGGCGTGGATGTGGAACTCAGAATAAGTACAAAACAAAAAAGGAAAATAAAAATCCCATCTCACTTTCAAAGTCAAGGAAAAAATTAGGGCCTTGGTCAAGTTCGTTATAAGTCAACACTTTAAGAAGGTTCCCCATGTGAAACCTGCAAGAGAAGAAACAAGAGGAAAAAAGCATGATGGTGAGGTGGTGCTCGGGGAAGAGGTGCTGGGCTGCGGGCAGCGGCCGGCAGCGGCCAGAGCCCCCGTCCTCCCCCCGCTGCTCCCCGGGGGCTCGAGGCACTCCCGGCCGGCTGGCGGTGACCCCACGGCTGCTCCCAGCCCCGGGGCTGCAGCCTCTTCCCCCCCCGATGGTGATGAGCGCTGGCGGATGGGGTGATGGAGAGGAAGGAGCGAAGGGAGGAGAGAGCCGCCGGGCTCCGGCGAGGAGGGCGAAGCGGTGAGCGAGTCCCCAAAGTCTTGGCTATGGGTGTCCCCCCTCCAGCTGCGGAGCCAACCCTGAAACGGAGGGTCCTGGGGAGCCCCCACAGCCCCGGCCCCGTGCCGGGGGGCTGCGGAGAGGGCTGGAGGTGGGTGAAGGCTGTGCTGCCCCAAAAGACCCACGAGGATCTGGGAAGGTTCCTCACCGTGGGATTGGGGTGGCTGCATGACCCCAGCCCCACACTGCAGCCCCGGCTATTTTGGGATGTGCCGGTGCCGGAGGCTGAGGCCGGGGCGAGCGGTTGCTGCTGCACTATTTTTACTCCCCTCACTCTTGCTCTGAACTGTACCCCAGGAGGAAGCGGGGGAGAGGGAGCAAGGGGGGGGCCGCGGGGCTGTGCCGGGTCTGGCACCCCTCCGGGGTGGCCACCATCTCCCGTACGCCCCCGTGTCCAGCCTGGGAGGTCTGCAAGCCATGCTCTCCTGTCCCAGTTAGCCCAGGCCGGCGGGAAGCTGGGGCAGGTCCCCCAGGCTGGACCGGGGTCCCCAGTCCCCGTCCCTGGGGCGCAGGCTGTGACCACCGCGCTGCCCCTCCCGGCAGGGCAGGCGGCACGGATCCTTCCCTCCCCGTTCCCTGGCATCCCTGGCCTCTGGGCTGTCCCCGCCGTGGCGGTGGCAGGGGACGTGCCACGTGGCCGCCTGGTGCCATCAACTCTAACGACAGCGAGCACGTGCCTTAGGTCCTCCCGGGCCAGGTCCTGCTGCTGGGATGTATCCTGCGTTCCTGCCGCTCGGCCGGGGACATCTCCCCGCGCTTTCGGGGACGGGGCGTCTCTCGGGGTCCCGCTCCCCTGCCCCACTCAGCCCTTTGCGGGGCGCATCCGGGGCTGCCCCAAGGCTCCTGGGGTCACGGGGCTGCTCGGGGACACCGTGCCTGTCCCCACGTTCTGGAGAGCAGCCGCAGTGGCGGCCCAGGCCCCCTCCCCGCACCCACCCTGCTCACAGGACTTACTTTCAAAATCCAGGAAAAAATGAGGACAGTTTTCTAAATCTTTGCCCAATACCTTTATCAGGTTGCCCATGGCCAGCAGACCTGAGCGAGAGAAACAGAACAGAGTGGAACAGCACCGGCGCCGCCGGCCGGACACCCCGGCACGCCCGAGCCCCCACCACCGCCGCTGCCGCGGCACCTACCTGCGCCCGTCCCGCTGGGCTCCGCACCCCGTGGTCCCGCTGTCCCCAGCCCGCACCCTCCCGGCCGGGGCACACGGGTGCGAGCATCCGCCGAAACGTGGCGGCTCTCCCCGGCACTTCTGCCGCTGCCGTTTGCCGAGGCGGGGAGGGAAGCGGGGCGCGGGTTTGCGGGCGCCGCGCTTCCTATGGGCGCCCCTGGCCGCGCCGCCTCCCCCGAGGGACCCCGGTTCCCCTGCCCCAGCCACCCGCGCTCGGCCGGGGGACGGGGGGCTGCCCCGGGTGACCCCCATGGGGTTGTGCCAATTCCTCCGGGTGACAGGGCTGGGCGTCCCCCATGGAGAGGGGAAGACCTCAATTGGGATTTCTGCCCCACAGACCCGGTTTGGGGGGCTGGCACCCATGCCGGAGCATCCCACCCACCCCACGGCTACGGCCCCGGGTCCTTACCTCGGTGCCCGGTGCGGCAGCAGCGGCTACGGCAGGAGCAGAGGCTGTGCCACCCCCCTGAATCACTTCATGGGCTGGCGGGGACCTGCGGGCAGGAGGGCGAGAGGGTCAGGCCACCCCACCGGGCACCTCCCCACCCCGGGGACCTGCCGGTGGGCAACTAGGTGGGGAAGCGTGGTGGGACGCTGGCTCCCCTCGCCCCGGCTCGCAGCCCCACACGCCACCGCCGGCCTTCACCTTATTTGCCTCTATTATTTTTTTATTGCCAGCAGCCTGTGTCGCCGGGAGCTCGTCAGACTCTGGCTGAGCATCCCCTTCCCTCTGCACCCCTCCGGGGACCTGCCAGCTCGGGGACAACCCCAGGGGCCAAGCCATCTGTCCCCATCCTCCTTGGAGAGGCCAAGACACCCCTGAGGATGACTTTCCCGGTGCCGCTGGCTGGGTTTGCTTTTTTCCGTGCGTTGCATGAAGATCCCTTTATGCTGCTGCTGAGCCACAACCCAAATCCCGCAGGCACCGGGCTGCTCCCCCGGTTCCCCTATCCCCCACGTTTCCTACGGGGATGTGGGGGGTCGGGGTTGCCCCCGTGGTGTTAGTGGGCTCTGGGAAGCAGCCACGGGATTCGGCAGGTTGTAATTAAGCGCTTGGGTTTAATTAACATGGCTGGGGAGGGGAGAGGGAGAGCTGGAGGAGGCAGCAGTGGCAGGGAGGGATGGGGCGGCCTCGTGCCTGGGATGGGGCTGCTGCCCCCCAGCCCGGTGCTCCCCGCTCAGCCCCAGCACAGCCCCTCGGCATCAACAGTGATGGCTCTGCCTTCCTTCTCCTCCTCTTCCTCCTCCTCCTCCTCCTCCTGGGCCCAGTAAGCAGTGGCTTTACACTGGGGCTCCATGGGATGCGCCAGCCCGACGCCGAAACGCAAGCTGTTTTGGGGGAGCCAGGGCACCCAGGTTCCCCACCCCTGCCTCAGTTTCCCCACGTGTGGCGGGTGCTTGTACCCTGTGGTGGGGCATAACGATGCCCAGGGCTGGCCCGGTGCAGTGACCCTGGGGTTCGTCCCACTGGGTGCTGGGGTGTTTTGGAGGGGTGCTGAGCCCCATGGGGTGGTGCTGGGGGGGCCCTGGGGTGCCCTGGGCAGCCAGCTGGGTGGGAGACTCGCACCCGCTCCGCTTGGGGATTTGCATAAATGCTGTGATCAGAGTGCAGGTGTCCTCATGCCTGTGCCACGGTTGTCCTTGACGGGTGGCTTGGGGCTGGGATTTGTCACTGCTGAACTCTGCCTCTGCCCAGGGAGGGGCCACAGACGCGTCCCCGTGGTCCCCGGCGTGGGGATGCCCTGGCACGAGGCCTGAGCTGTGACACGGGGGTTCGGTGCCGGGTGGGAGGATGGGGATCGCTGCAGCCCCCCCGGCCTGGCGGGGCTGCTCTGCTTGGGGTTCAGTGCCTGATTTGCACCGTTTCCTTGGCTCAGGTGCCTACACCCCGTGGTGGCCCTTGGCCCTGGGAGCCACGGCTTGTCCCCCACCGCGTGGCTCTCGAGGAGGGCGAGGGGCTCCCTCCGTCGTGGGCTGCCCATCGCCACGACACCAAACCAGGGGAACCGCGTACCCCAAATCCACCAGGGAAGACACCCCATTCCAGGACCTGTCTCGCAGAGGGGTGCGCTGCTGGAGGAGGGCTGCCCGCGAGGGGTGCGGGGCTGGAGGCACCGGGGTGCCCCCCCAGCCACACCCGAGGTGGCCCCAGGTTTTGTCCCTCCCTGCAGTGGCCTCCCCGCGCCCCAGCCCTGCTCCGGCACCAGCTCCTCTCCCTGCTCTGCCACCTCTCCCCGCTCCCCCCAAGCATCCTGCCCCACGGGGACCCTGCGGCGGGTGTCACCTCCCTGGGGACATCCTGGCCGACGATGTGAAACCCCCCTCAAGCTCCAGGCAGGGTCAAATCCTGCATCCAGGAGCAGGGCTCCCCCCCCAGCCGGCTGTGCCCAGGCTGGCCACGCCGCAGAGGCACCAGTGGCCCCGGATCAGGCCATCCCCGTGTCACCCGGGGCCGTTTTGGGGCTGTGCCCCTTTGCCACCGGCGCAGCGTCGCTGTGGGCGCCGCAGCCTGGTGCAGCGCCGCACCCCCAGCCGGGGGCTGGGTCCCCCTTCCCCTTGGCTCGGCTTTGCGCCCCACGGCCCCCCCTGCCCACTGGGTGCCCGCTGGGTGCGGGCCCCATGCCCACCGCTGCCGCCGAGCCCCTCCTGCCGCTGCCCCCCGCCCATGGCCGCGCCGGCATCGCCGCAGCCGTTGCAGGGTCGGACGCGCAGTGCCTGGAGGATTTTTCATGGGGGGCACCTTATCCTAAGAACCCGGGTGCTGGGGCCAGGTCCTGCCCCAGGATGAGCCAGGGCACCCCCAGCCCTGCCCAGGGTGGGGTTGGGGCTTCCCGGGGCTGTCACCCCCCCCAGTTTTGGGACCTCCCTGGCTCGAGGGAGGCGCGAGTCCCCCCACGGGGCTGAGCCCCCCCGAGTGGGGCTGGCAGGGGGCTGGGGGGCTCCCCTCTGCCTTGCTGCGGCTGCGGGCAAGCGGCAGAATTTACCGCAGGGCTGCCGGGGAGCGGAGCCGCAGCACCCAGCCGGCGCGGGCAAAGCACCCAGCTGTGCACCGGCACCCACCCAGGGCCACCGCGGGGCTGCAGCATCCCGGGGGGGCTGCACCCACCCCATCACCCCCAGTCCTGGGGGCACCCAGCAAGCATTGGGTGCACTGGACTGGGTGTGCAAAGGGAGAGAGGGGACCCTCTGAGGGGCCACTACGGGTTTGGGTCCCCCGGGGAGACAGCCAGCGCCTGCCACAGCCCCCCCACCCTGCTCTCAGGCCTGGTGGCATCCCTGTCCCCGTCCCCCGTGGCGGCCGTGCTCACCGTGGCGGTGGGGAGCTCGAGGCGCGGGCAGGCGGCGGCCGCTGCCGGTTGTCTGAGGATGCTGCCGGAGCGCGGGGTGTCGGGGAAGAGCCGCCCGCCGTGTGCGTGAGCCGCCCTGCGCCAGCTGCCGAATGCACCACAAAGACCACCATAGCCCCCCGGCCCCCCCCACGCCACTGGTGACGGTGACGTCTCAAGTGTGAGGAAGACAGGGATGCTTAACCCCCTGCGTGCCGAGTGGTAAACCTCCGCGGCCTGCCCGGGAGAGGGCTCTGGGTCCCACCGGGGTGCTGCTCCCTGGTTTTGGGGGACACGGTGACGCCGAGCTGGTCCCTGTGCCCCCCCCCCGGCAGCCCAAGCACCCGCAGCCCACTCTGAGCAGGGGGAGGGAGGCCCCAAATTTTCCTTTGCTCCTGCCCCAGCCCATGGATGGCAGCACTTCCCCCCGGTCCCCCTCTCTGGGGAGGGGGTCAGCCACTGAACCCACCCAGTGCTGCTGCCACGGGGCCAAACCAGACGCGTCCCCCGGGAGCCCTGTTCCGGCAAGGCGGCACCATCCATCACCCCTCGGCTTTCCCTGGACTGGGGCCAGGAGGGGTTTGGATGGCTCGTGCTGGTGCAGAGCTGTTCCCACAGGGGTGATGCTCTGCTTGGGGAGGTAGGAAGCAAGCGGGGGACCCCCAAATTGGAGTATTTCTGCTTTTTCACCCTGCACCCCCTTTTCCCAGGCCAGCGCTTGGGCATCACGGTAGGGACATCAAGAGGGATCCCCAGTGTTGTGGTCACCCCAGGTCTGGCTCACCCAGCAGCACCCAGAGGTGCCCCCCAGGGACATGGCATGGGTGGCAGCAGCTCCTCGCTCCTTTACAAGGGCATTTCTGCGCAGCAAAACACAGCATGGGTGCCCACCCTACAGCACCCCTGTGCCAGCCAGGGCACCCGGCACCAAGCCTCGGCCCTGGGGCGCAGCGGGCAGGGAAGGGACCTGCTCCGGGATGGCGAATGGCTGGGGAAGGGCTGAGGCTGCTGGCGAGGATACGTGGCTCGAAGGGAGGGAGCGGCAGGAGAAATGAGCAAGCGAGTGAGAAATCCCCATTTTGCTCCAAAACTCTCTGAAAACCACAGCTCAGCCCCAAACGCTGCCCACAGCGGGGCTGGCACTGGGTTCCCCCTGGGCACGTGTGCCTGTGGATGTGCCACCCGCAGAGGGGCTGTGCCAAGGGAGAAGCCACCCGGAGCCCACCCCGATGTCCCAGCGCGTGCCCGTGGCCCACCAGTCCCATGCTCGGGCCATGTGGCTGCTGCCCAGTGTGCCACTGGAAAATGGGGCAGCCAGTGGGGTTGCACTGGCCATGAGCACTGTGTACTGTCCCGAGGGGACAGTGTCCACCCCTGTCCCCAGCCCTGCCCAGCTGACCCCACCCGAGGTGACGGGTCCTGCCCAGGACCGTGTTGTGGGGAGACTCATGGGAGAGGATTGTGGGGGGCACAGTGGGGCTGGCCGAGCTGCCAGCACCCCGAGCACCGCTGGTGTCGCAGCCGGATGATCTGGCAGTGTAGTGGGATGAGGGCTCTTGGGAAGCCGGGGCAAGTGACAGTGACTCCTGCTCCCCACGGCTCCCAGCAGTTTGGGGGGGCTGATCTGGCTGCAGTGGCTCGGGGCAGTGGGGGGCTGTGGCTGTGGGGTCCCCCCCATTGGGCACAGCCCCCCAAGCTGTGCTGGTGCAGCCCGTAGCCGCTGGGGGAAGCTGCAGCCCTTTGCATTCGGCAGCGTCGCTGATAACAAGGTTTTTAGGAACTGGTGAGGCCCTGGCAGCTCTGCACCCCTGGGACCCCGGGGCCGGGAGCTGGGGTGATGCTGCCACAGGAGCGGGGGGCAAAGGGCTGCCACAGAGCCAGCGCTGTCTGCAGAGCCGGTGTCCCCTCCCTGGACAGCCTGGTGTCCCCTCCGCAATCCCAGAGCCAACATCCCAGTTGAGCCTGGACGGATGTTAGGGCTTGGGGTGCCCCGACCTGGGTGTTGGGCTCAGCCGGGTGCTCCGGCCCGTGTGCTTGGGGCCAGCCCCGCATGAGCCCGGGCACCTCCCCACCACCAGGACTTGGGGTGACGCAGCCCCAAAAATGTGGACACCCCAGTAACCCACAGGGGCTCTTGTCCCCATCCCCAGGGCAACCTTGTCACACCCCCAGCCTGGTACTCCCCCACCTCTCCCAGCCGCCCCCTGCCCCCTCAGCACACCCTGTCCCATGAGCCGAGCTGCGCCGGTCTCAGCCCTGGCAGCCATGCTGCTTCAATTAAGCCCTCATTAATTTTTCAGTCCCCCTGCACACCCTGCACGCGGGCGGTTTGCAGCGGCGCTAATTGATGTCTTCTCTACTTAAGCATGTAAGAACCAGCAGCGGGTTGCCCAGCTGGCTCGGGGGGGGGGCTCATCCCCCCACACTCTTGGGGAGGCTCATGGAGGGGCTTTGGGTGAAGACAGAGCCACGTGCCCAGCGCCGGCGGAGGCTGCTGGAGAGACCCGAAAGCCATGGGGCAGAATCACCCCACCTTGGATGGGGATCCAGCCCTGGACAGGGGCATGGTGCAGAGATGCCACATCCAGCCTTGGGGGGGGTCCCAGCCCTCCTGTCCCCGGGGTGGGCGGGTGATGGATCCCTGCAGCCCTGCTGCGTATACACAGCTGCAAATATTTGTGTCTTTTTGTAAACCAGCCCTCTCTCGTCTCCGGCTGGGGCAGTTTCTGCAGCTTCATCCAGCCACCTCCGCAGGGAGGGTGGGTGCACCCGAGAGCAGGGCTGGGCAGGGGGATGCTGAGCCACGGGGAAGGGCAGAGCACCCCATGGCACCCCACAGTCCCACTGGGGACCGGAATGGGGACCAGCCCTGGCTGGCTGGAGACTTCGTCCAGGCTCAGTGGCCACCAGCTGCAGAGGGGCTGCTGCGGACTGGCCTGGGTGGCCCGGGGATCACAGCGGGATGGCCAAGGTCACCGGGAAGAGCCGCCAGCAATCGCCATGGAAACACTCCATGTTTGGTTCTGGAGATGAGCGCGGTTTTCTCGGCCCTTTCCCCTCTGCGCTTCAGCTGTGGCTCTGCCAAGCAAGGAGGACTGAGGTGTGCCCCGTGTCCCCTCAGTGCAGGCAGCGTGGGGCCCTGCGCTGGGTGTCTGGCAGGGGGTTGCAGGCCAAGCACACCAAGGGAAGGGGATTTTGGGGTGCTTTGCGATCAGCCACTATCAGGGACAGGAGCCAGAGGCGCAGAATGAGGAGGAGGAGGAAGTAGGGAAGCAGCAGCAGAGAGTGGCAGGAGGGGCAGGGGGGCTCTGCTCAACACAGGGGACCAGCCAGGCACCTCCGGGCAGGCAGGGCTGGCAGCATCCCTGATGCTGAACCCAACACCCTCCACATCCCCCTGCCAGCATCCCCCCTGCACCCCTGTCCCGGCATCCCCCCTGCATCCCACTGCCAGCATCCCCCCACCCCTGCATCCCAGTCCCTGCATCCTCCCCAGCATCCCCTCCACCTTCCCCTCCAGCATCCCCCAGCATCCCAGTGCCATTTCCCCTCCCAGTATCCCAGTACCTGCCCCCCCCAGTATCCCACCTCGAACCCCCCCGCGGCCCCTCCCGGTTGATTGGCAGCGCTCCCAGCCAATGGGCGAACGTTGCCGCCCGGGGGGGCGGGCGGCCCGCGGCTACAAGAGGGGCGGGAGCGGCGTGGGCAGAGCCGGCGGGCTGGACCGCGGCCCCTCCGGTACCGGCACCGGCTTCGTGCCCCGCCCGGCCCCGCCGAGCCGCCGCCTGCCCGCGCCGCACGACAGGTAAGGGCCGTCGGGGCCGGAGACGCCCCCCGCCCCGGGGCTGGGACCCCGTTCCCCCCCCGCCGGGACCCGGTTCCCCGGTGCGGAGCTGCCGTCGGGGCGGGAGCCGCGCTGTTGGCGGGAGCCGGTGCCCCGGAGCTGCCCCCTGGGTGGGCAGAGCAGCCCCCGCACCCACGAGTGCTTCTGCCCCCAGCCCGGCCCCCCCAGCCATCCCCTGGGGCCGGGCCCTGCGCCCCTTCCCTGCTCCCCAGGGTGCCGACCCGTCGGGGTGGTGCTGGAGGCTGGGTGCCCTGTGCTGCCCAGGGTGCAGCCCCTGGGGGGACACCCGTAGTGACCCCCCTCTGTCCTGTTTGGGGACCAAGAGCTGGTGACGGGTGATGATATCAGTGCTTTGAGACGAGTGGTTCATGCCAAGTGTGTGATGGCCCTTCTGGCTGCTGGTCCCAGCAGCCGTCCCTGCTGTCCCCTGCCCTGGCATGGCCTGTGCCGGATCCTGCTCGGAAAGGGGAATCGAGGTCTGTGGACCAAAGGATGCTCTTCTTGGATCCTGGCTTCTTTGAGGGCTTTGCTTGCAGGGTAAGGTGTGGTGCTTCTAGCAAAGGTCCTTGTTGCTGTTCCCTTATGGGAAAAGCTGCCCCTTGTGCAGGTGAGAGGGTCCATCCACCTGCCAGCGCGGCTGGTGGGAGATGCAGGAGGACATGGACATGGACATGGTGGGGATTAATCATTCCCTGCAGGTCAGAGCCAGGCTGCGGTGGCGAGGGGGCTCACATAGCTCCACAGCCGAGCTGGGGATCGCTGGGGAAGCTTTGTGCTCTGTGGGCGTCCGGACGTTTCCTCGGCTCTGGCTGCCGAGGGGTGGTGGGTTAAGAGCTGCCTCGGCAGACGGTGACAGATGCTGGTGGGATGATGGGGCAGGAAGCAGCCTCTGCCTGCGGGATTAACTGGGAGCGGGGCTGGCTGGGAGCGTGAGGAGCCGTGCATTGCTGCGGGGGGAGGCTTGTGCCCATCCCAGTGTACCCCCATGTCCCCCAAGCCCACATGGGCAGGAAATGGGATGTTCGGAAGGGAGATGGTGCTTGGTCAGGCTCCAGGTGAACTTCTACTCAACTTTCTCTATGGAGAGAGAAGCTCCAGGAGCTCTCAGCAAACCATCTGCCGCTCGGGCTGAGCGGCGCCGGCAGCCAAGGCTGCGTGGGAGCGGGCACGGCGTGTATCGGAGCAGCTCCGCATCCTGCCCACGCAGCTGCAGGCTTGCCAGCGCTCCAGTGCACCGCGCTGCAGGCGGCCCTGCAGCAGAGGGGTGCCGGGCTGCGAACCCCATCCTTACCAAGGGCTGGCCAGGAGCGGGTCGGGCATCGCTGCGGCCAGCTGGATGCTGCAAGTCAGATGGTGCCAGTGAGGTTTTTCCCTGTTTTAATGGCAGACTTGTGTTACCTCTTCTTTGTCGCATCCTTACAGAGGGCAGCTGGACATCGTGGCCTGGTAAAGGCCATGTGAGGAGTTTTGGGTCTTCAGTTGCTTTTTGAGTGTTTTTCTGCAGCCCAAAGGGAGCCAGCCTAGGAGATGGGGGGGGACTGAAGGTGATGCTGCTGGCTGCACTGGTGGGCTGCCCCAGGGCCAGCTCCTGCACATCTCCAGCAGCGAGGGCCACAGCTGAGCATGGGCACCCAGCCTGTCCCCAGTGCCACAGTCGCTGTCCTGGCATTCGGCAGTGCACGGACACCCATCAGCCGGGTGGATCAGCTCTAGCGTGGGGAAGAGCAGGGTCAGCCAGCTGCGGGGGTGGAGGAGGGCCTGGGAGCACCAGCTCTCCCCATGCCCGGTGTGTAGGAGCCGTGCATTTTCCCTCCCAGGGCCAGCCATGGGCAAGCACAGCAGCAAGCTGGCCCCGGAGATGCTGGATGACCTGGTGAGGAGCACTGAGTTCAGCGAACAGGAGCTGAAGCAGTGGTACAAGGGCTTCCTCAAGGACTGTCCCACCGGCATCCTCAACCTGGAAGAGTTCCAGCAGCTCTACATCAAGGTGGGTTCCAGACAGGGGCCCGAGTGCTGCCTTGCGGGGTTGGAGCACCCTGCTCCTGCTGGGGCAAGGGTGCTGCTTTGGGTGCAGCCTCCATGCTGAGCTCTCCCTCTCTGTTTCGATCTCCCTCTTCTCTCCTCCCTGCAGTTCTTCCCCTACGGAGATGCCTCCAAGTTTGCCCAGCACGCTTTCCGCACCTTCGACAAGAACGGTGATGGGACCATCGACTTCAGGGAGTTCATCTGTGCCCTGTCTGTCACCTCCAGGGGCACCTTTGAGCAGAAACTCAACTGGGCCTTTGAGATGTATGACCTGGATGGGGATGGGAAGATCACGCGCTTGGAGATGCTGGAGATCATTGAGGTACCGGTCCTTAAAATCAGCAGGGGTATCTTGCTTTTTCCAGGATTTTCACAGCTATTGGGTCCCTTTTGGCACCAAAGAATGAGTTCTTCTGCCCAGAGCCTTGTCTGAAAGGTACCTGGTGTGCATCTGATTGTAGCTATGCAGCAGCATAGGTTGTGCCAGCAGCTAACGGGGTCCCAGCAGAGCAGCAATCCTGTCCCCTGCCTTGTCCTGGGACCTTCCGCCCATCCAACATTCCCACTCCGGTACTTTGCTTCTCTTCTTGCTCCAGGCCATTTACAAGATGGTGGGGACTGTGATCATGATGAGGATGAACCAAGATGGGCTGACGCCCCAGCAGCGTGTTGACAAGATCTTCACAAAGATGGACAAGGACAAGGACGACCAGATCTCCTTGGAGGAGTTCAAGGAGGCAGCGAAGAGTGACCCCTCTATCGTCCTCCTCCTGCAGTGCGACATGCAGAAATAGAGCCCTGGGGGCTCATCGCTGGACTGGCTGCAGCCAACCTTTTCTCCCCGTGATGGTTTCCATCCCTGTTTTCTGCTGAGTCCCCCCTGTGCCCGCTTGGCCGCAGGCGTGAGCCACGCTCCATCCCTCCTGCCACCCATCCGCCTCCGCTCCCAGCTGCATCCTGGGCAGCCCACAGTGCATGGGCTGTAGCTCTCCCTTGATGGGTAGAGCCTGCTCTGGGTGTTGCTGGCTTGAGGTTACCCCCAAATCAACCTTCTCCCATCCTGGAGCTGGACTCCCTGCAGTCAGTGGCAAGCGTCCTGGCTCCCCAGGGCCAACTGTTCCCATGTCCCTGCTGCTTTCTCCCTGCCTTCCCCCACTGCTCCACCTGGCCCATTCCCTGATCCTAACTGAAACCAGCTCTTTCCCCTTTCTGCTGATACCCCCCGCAGTGCTTGTGATGCCTCCAGGGAGGCTGAAAAGTCCCAAGTCCTGGCCCTGGTCTCTCCTTCCCTGGCAATTCCCTGCAAGGCTGCCCGGAGGGGCCAGGGCTGGCCCCAGGGTGCTGGGGAGCTCAGGCAGGGTGCTGCACCCTCCCTGAGGGCTCGCTGCCTTGGCTCTCTCTGCCCGGCTTTAGCTTTTCCACCTCTGCTTTTGCTGCTGGGAACAGCCAGGGTTGTCCAGGGGACTTTAGGGGAGAGCAGAAGTGTCCAAGGCCACCCCTGGATGTGGCCAGTGTCTGATCCCAGAAGCCACCTTCCACCCCATCACCTCTGTGAGCTGGCAGAGCAAGCGGGTGACCTCCACAACTGCCCTGGCAGCATCTTGGATGTTTTGCGGAGTTTCTGGCCTTCCTGGATATTGAGGTGATGCCTGGGGTCCCAAATTGAAGGCAGGGGCTGCCCGATTCCTCTGTGGGCTGCCCTGGGGCAAGGTTGGGAGTGTGGGTGTTGAAGGCATGTCCTGGTGCTGCTCCTGGTGTGTGGCACTACTGTGGGGAGTGGTGGGTCCTGGATTGGGGCTGTGGAGAGATGTGGATGGGTCCTGTACCTGCTGAGCCTCCTGGCAGGGCTCTGAGGCCACAAGAAACATGTCTGTCTCCTTCCTCCCCCCCATCGCAGCCTGCTGGCTCCATCCCTCCTGCCGCAGGACAGGAATACTGTCACAGATCGTTATTTAGTCTGCACGTTGTGGTGTTGATGACTGTAATATCTGTTAGGAGATGGTGAAGTTGTTATCTATTTTTTTAATGGAAAAATAAACTGTCCCCCATGTGTGGTGTTCCCCCTGCATGGCTTATTGGGGGGCAGCTGGCTGCTGCTGCTATGGGGAGAGTGAGATGACAACACTGCATTCCTGAGCATCATTTGTGGGTCTCATCTGAGCCTGTGACACTCCAAGGGATGGAGAAGTCCTTGGGGACAGCACGGTGGGGCTCAGCTTGGGAAGCCTTGAGGATGGGTGAAAGTGTAACTCTTCAGCCATGCAGGTAGCTTTGGGGAAGGGAAATGTTACCTTCTGGAGGGGATAGGACCAGACATCCCTGGTCTGTGCTGGAAATAGGTCTTTGTCAACCAGGAGCCTGGACCCTGGCTGTTCCCTTCATTCAGGGCTGGGCATAGCCAGAGGAACCTGGTGGCTTTGTCCTGGGCCCCATCCCAGCACCATCAGCATCTAGGATCTGCTATCCCTGTGTCTTTGTCCTTCTTCTCAGCCTCTTCTTCTCCACCCCCATCTTCCCTGCACATATTTTCCTCTGGTCTTTCTTCTCCACTAGCAGCCTGCAGAGACAGTGGCTGTTGCTAAGGGGCTCTCACCAACTCAAAATACTTCTCTGTAGTTAATCCGGCAGGGTTGGCTCCTGGGCAGCAGCGCTGGCTCCCGGCTGTGCGGTGCCGCTCACCCCGTCCTGCCTGGCTCCAGCGTGATGGGAGGTGCGTGGCTCCGCTTCCACCCTGCAAATCACCAGCATCTAGTCTGTCCTGCAGCAGCCAGAACCTGAGCGCAGAGATGGGAGGGTGCCAAAACCATGGCAGCGTGTGTATATTTTTAGGAGTGCTGCTGAGGGAGAGCTCTGTGCACCTTGGATTGGGCTGCTGTGCTTGCCTGGGCTGTCCGGGAGCGTGCATGTGTCTCTGCAGCTCAGCAGTGCCTTGGGGAAGGAGGGACGGGGCAGGTCATCCCCGCTGTGTGGGAGCCTGGGGACGTGCCAGGGCTGCTGTCTGAAAGGGCAGTAACTCCAGCTCAAGAGGGGATTCAGAATAGCCTTGGTGATCCCTGGGCCCTCGAAGCTCCTGCTTCCCTTGGGGCCACCCCAAAGGAAGCTCAGGTATTTCCCAGGGGGAACCTGCAAAGGCCCTGGGGAAAGGGAGTCTTTGATGAGGCTGAAATAATGTTAAACTCCCAGAAGGGCATCCCAAAGGGTTTGGGATCCAGGCAGCTGGGTGAGCCCTGGAGCCAGCACTGTTCGCCAGCACCTGGCTTCCCCCTGGCTCTGCTCTTCTGGTTGAACCTCAGAGCAAGCAAGGTTGTGTTTGATCAGTCTCATGGGCAGGGACGTGGGCATCCCCGAGGCTGTGGTCTGTAGGGAGGGTTGGTGTTCAGCTGCTGGCACAGAGCTTTGGGCAAAACCCTTCTGCTGGCCTCGGTGCTGTGGTTCTGTCACCTCCTCCCAGGCACTGCCCTGTGCCAGGTGAGACGAGGTGGGATCCTCCATCACTTGGCCCTTCCTGGCTGCTGAGTTTTGGTCTCTGGGGCATGGTCCCTGCTCCCTGAGGGTCTCTGGGCTGTGGGGGTCTGCTGGTCATGGTGCAGTTTTCAACCTGAGCTGAAAGCTGGGCTCTACGCACAGCTCTGTGGCTGGACTCAATCCCACCAGCACTCGGGGGAGAACATTGAATGAAGAGCCTTAATTAATATCCATGCACACTCCATTAGCTAGCACACCTTGGCACGGAGCAGCGTGCGAGCCTGTCACCCACCACGCAGCCGCTGCTGTGGCTGCTCCTGCCCTTCCAGCCACCCGGTCCCCTGGCATCGGTGCCACTCTGTGCTTCGCAAGGATGGGCAAACCCCAACCACCCCTGATGCTCTTGGGCCGAGAGTGAGCTGGTGTCTCCCATGGGTGCCCTGTCACCTCCTGCTCCCGTGTGCTCCCCAGGCTCTCTGCTGATGGCAACTTTCTCCCCCAGCCCCTTCCCTTTGCCCCTCGGGGCTGACTCTACCCCGGAGCGGCTGCGGGGCGCTCCCGCCTCCATACCCCCCACCCCCAGCACCCCGCTATTTATGGGAGGGGGTGGGTGTTGGGAGGGGGGCGGCGGCGGGGCGGACTCGGTCCCGAAGAGGTTAAGCCGTGTCCCGGTGGGCTGAAACCCCGGAGCTTCATGGGATGCCTTATAAAGCGCGCTCCGCCGGCCCGGCAGCGGCTGCGGGAGCTCCCGGTACGTGCGGACCCGCCGCCGCCGCCGTGCACGGACCCGCCGCAGCCGCCGCGCACGGACCCGCCGCCGCAGCAGCAGCGCCCGGAGCCCCCCGGAGCCGCCGCGCTATGGAGCCTCCGGGCACCGCCGGGGCGGCGGGGCGGCCCTGGGAGGAGGCCAAGGCTTTCTACGATAACCTCGCCCCCAAGAAGAAGCCCAAATCGGTGAGAACCCCCGAGGTGCCGAGCCGGGCGGTGCTCCCCACGCCGGAGGGGAACCAGCCCCTCTGGGTGCCTCCCCCTGCATGCCCCATCTCCTCCAGATCCCCTTGGGTCTCTCCAGGTGCCTCATCTCCTACAGGTTCTCTGGGGTTTTCCTGGGTGCCTCATCTTCTCTGGATTTCCCCATGGAGCCCTCTGGGTCTCTCTGGGTGCCCCATCCCCTCCAGGTGCTCTGGGATTCTCCCTGGGTGTCTCTGGTTTTTCTTTGACCCCCCCATCTCCGTCCAGGTCCTTGGGGAAGCCCTGGGTCTCTCCAGGTGTCCCTACTCCTCCATGGCATCCCTGCGTTGGCCTTGGTTGCCTGGGTTCTCTGCAGATCCCCCCGTCTCTCTGGGTCTCCCAGGGTTCCTGCAGGTCCCCAGGGTGTTCCTGGGTCCCTCCTGAGCTGAGGTGTCCTTGAAGAGCGGCTCCGTGCCCCATGAGCTGCCTGTCCCCAGCGCCAAGGTGGGAGGCCCTGCCAGGGACAGGAGGGGTGGCTGCAGCGGAGCAGGGGGACAGCTTGGGGGCCAAATCCCTGCCCGGGGCAGCGCGGTGTCGCAGGGCTGTAACCACCCCTGCCAAGCTCGCCTGCGCAGGGAGATTAGAGGGAAAGCTTGTGTTATCTAACCAGGGCTGAGCCTGCCGGGTTTAAACATGGGAGTGCCTGGGAGTGCTGCCGTATCTCAGAATAGCTGCGGCAGCCTGGCAGGGCTGGGGGTTGCGCCCCGGGGTGGGCTAGCCCTGGCCCCGCAGCCTGCGAGCCCACCCGGCCATAGCCATCCTTGGGGCTGCGGGTCGCCCCGAAGTGTGGGGCTCTGGCGGAGGTGCTGCCCACGGTGAGGTCGGGAGCCCGGTGGTAGCCGGCACCTTTCGCGGCAAAGCTCTGCATGTGACCTCTCCAGCGAGGGGAGACAGCCAAGCCCCCGCTCTGCGGACCCCAATTTGGAGCAGCCCCTGTGCTTTCCCTGCTGGGCACCCGGCTGCAGCCCCCGGTCCTGTACCCGCTGCCAACTGGCAGCTCTGCTGCCTTCACCCTTCCCGGAGGAGAGGGACAGCCTGGCTTGGTGGCGGCATGTGGCTGGTTGTCTTTCATGCCATGCTTTCAGCCTCCTGCCGTTGTTAGCCCGGGCTCCTCCTCTTCCTCTCCTTGCAGCGAGCTCGGTGACCAGCACGCCCGTCTCTGCTATACATCTGGGGAAACTGAGGCACGGGGCGGTGATGTGGTTTGCTTGCACAGCAAACCAGCAGCAGAGCCGAGATCCCTGAAAACAGGCTGTGCCATCCACCCGTGTGGGGCTGGGGCCGATGCCCGCGGTGCCTGCCCGGCCCTGCACCCCTCTGCCGCGGGGGGCTGGGGGCCCCGTGCCCGCGGCCAGGCAGCTCGGCTGCCCTCGCACACGGCTGGGCTGCCCTGCCCTGCCAGGCAGCTGTCACGCCCCGTGACGGATGGCTGCAGAGCGCTTTTATGCATTATAAATAATGCGTTTGGAAAACTCAAAAACATCTCGGCCATTGCCCTGAACTTTAATCTGATCCTGAGCAGGGGGCTCGCGGCCGCCCAGGGCTCCCTCGTGCACGCGGGAAATGGAGTTTGCTGTCGTCCGTCTGCGCCTTTGCGGGTGCCGGGTCTGTCTGTCCCCTCGGCCGAAGGTCTCCGCCAGCCGGAGCAGGTACCGGTGGGGGAGCAGGCGCGAGCTGTGGGGGCTGCTCCCTCCTGGAGATGAGCTGTAAGAGGGCAGGAGGCAGGGTGATTTTTGGGGAGCACTTTTGAGGAGCCCATTCCTGGCCGGGAAATGGGTTAACAGGGCGTCCCTGTAGCCCACGGGGCTCCCCGCTTTGCAGGGGTCTCCGCTCTTCCTACGCCCCGGCTCCCACACCTGCTCTGGCCTCGCTCCTGCCAGCTGGGGAGGTCAGCGATGAGACTTGTCACTCTTCAGCAATGTGGTAAATGTTCCCCAGCCTCTCCAGTGACGCCGTGCGGGGAGGAGAGGCTGGGTCGGTGGGAGCTGGCCTTCTGCTAGCTCCACTCCTCTGGGCGTCCTGCTCGTCCCCTGCACCCACGAGCACCCATCCGGCTCACCAGAGTGCTTCATTTTTGGGATGCTTTAGCTGGGGTGAGGACCATGCTTGACCCTGGAGCGAGCCCTTCCTCTTCCCTTTCTGTGACCAAATCTCACACCAAAATTCACCTCCAAATTTTGAATTTGGCCACAAGGATTTGGTCTTCTGCAGCATCCAGGAAAGTGTCCGGAGCTGCCAGAGTTCCTCCAGGTTTTTAGGATCGAGGTAGGTCCAGCAGATTCAGCCCCAGGCAATGCAAAAGGATCAAGGGGTGCAGAATGGGGCCCCCACTGTGGCTCCTGCCTCAGAGCCAGCCAGTGGTGGCCTCCAGCGGTGGCAGTGAAGCCACTGGTGTTGGGTGCCACTGTGGGCACCTGTGGCTCTCGTGGGTGGGAGGGCACGGCCCTGCTGCGCATCCCGGGAGCGTGTGGGATTTCCAAATGCCTGCCTCTAATCCTTGGGGGGGCTGCTTAGGATTTACATCTGATTAGAAGGGCGATTTAAGGGCCTGCCAGCTGTTGGGTCTGCAGAGGAAAATGTGCCATTTCCAGTCACTGCTGAAATACGTCTTTACCCCAAAACTGGGGTGTTTGCATCTGGGATGGGTTTTGCACTTTATGGAGCCAGAGCCTGCTGGAAAGGTCACTTGTGCTTCTGAGATGGGGTTTGGACCTCGTGGACCTGGAGGCTGTGCTAAGGGCTGATGTTCCTCTTCAGAGGGCTGGGCTGTCAGGACATGTCCCTGCTCATCCCTCCTTTCCGGCTGAGCCTGGAGATGGACCCAGGGTTGGGATGGGACCTTCCCCCAGGCTGCCTTGCTCGCACTTCTGTTAAACACATCATTAATCTCTTGCTTGATGTTCAGGATGGGGCTGGATCTGACCTTCCCGTGGGAAGGGAGGAAGGGAGAGGAGCTCACCATGAATCCCCAGGCAGCAAATTCAGTTGGATTCAGCTGAGCAGAGCCCCACAGCTGCTTCCCGGGCTTGTGTTGGATGATGAGTTTTAATCGACCTTGGCTGACCTTGGATGCTGCTCTGAGGGTAAAACAGGGTTTGTCATTCAGAGTGTCCAAACCCACCGGGGCTGGGGCAGCCAGAGCAGGAGGCTGTGTTGGGACGGGGTGCTGTGCAGGCTCCGTGACAGCTTGTGGGACTAAATGCATCCCACTGTAAGTGGGACCTCTCCCATGCACACGCTTCCTATTAAAAATCAAAGGTGTTTTCCCCCAAAGCTGTGATGTGTCAAGGCAAAGTGGGAGTTGCTGGGTTGTTCACAGCACTCTGATGGAGGATTTGAGGTGCTGTGGTTCCCGTAGCGCTGTGACTTTTTAAAGCCCATTTTTGAATGTAGTAAGGATCATCTGCAGTACTAGTGGGGATGGAGAAGCATCCAAACAACCCTGAGGAGGGAACATTTCCAAATGAAACCTCCACGTCAAAGAAATGTCAAAATGCGGCTCCCTCCTCGCAGAGCAGAATTGCCTTATTTATTAAATGTCAGCGTTTCCCAGAGAACAGCAGGGCTGTTCCAGCCCAGCCGGAGCTGGGAGCTGTGTTAGCGCCCGGGTGAGACTTTCCTGCAGAAAGTGCTCCAAAGGTGCAAATCTTCCTTGGCAGGAGTGAACAGGATCTGGCAGGTCCCATTCCCGGAGGCCGGGCTTCCCGCCCGCAGGCAGCTGGGGCTCCAGCAGCCCACGCTGGGGCAGAGTTAGGCCCCAAGCTTACGGTTATTTTTATTGCTGTGTTTATTACCTCTTAAATTAACCTCCTGGAGGCTGGTGCCTTTAAATGGCAGGGAAGGGACCTTGAGCAGCCTGTTGCTGTTGCGCAAGGTGCTTGTGCTCGTGGCACCCGCCGGGTGCAAGGTGTGTGCCGCAGGGAGATAGAGATGCAAATTCAGGCTGGGCACCCGGCTAGGCTCGGCTTATGGCCCCGCACACGCATCTCACCCCCTGGAACATGCCTCTGTGCTGGGCGTGCTGCTGACCTTTCTCTGCTGGGGATCTTCCTGTGGGGCTGGCTGTGGAGGATGCTCTGCCCGGTGGTCCATCCGGGACCAGGAGCGGGGAGCAAACGCCCGGCAGCTCTCCTACGTACCCAGATAAATAACCCAAGCGCTGCAGGGACTCGGGAGCAGCACGGAGCGGCAGGACTCCTTGCTGAAGGCTAATAGCCGGATGTCCCAAGACCTTTAATAGTTATTAATATTTTCAGCTAATAAATGGCCCATGACACCAGAGTTATTAATTAATGAGTTGGAGTGCCAAAACTTGGTCCAAGTTAATAGCTAACACCCACTGGGTAGCTAAAGGTAAGATGGGGACCTGGCTGTGGTTCACTTGTGGGAACGATGCTGGTGTCGCTGATCGGCTTCTGCATGGACCTGGGTGGTCCTGCGTGTCCTGGGGGTCGTTCACCTGCTTTCTCAAAAGAGCCGCTTCCAAATGGGACCTTATTTCTCTGCAAACACCGTGGGAAAGGGATCCCTCTGGCCCCAGTGATGTTCTCAGCCTGAGCTAATCTGTGTCTAGTCCTAATCGCCCACTGCTTAATCTGCTTGCTGGGGATTTTGGGTACTGATGCGGCCTTGGAAAGGTGTCTGGGACCAACCACGCTGCAGGGCTGGCCCCGGGCACCGCTTCCGGGGTGGGTGCGGTGCTGGGAATGGCATGGGGGCTGCCATTGACTCATTCCTGGGTGCGTCTCCACGCTGGGCAGGATCAGCGGGGCTGGGTTGGGGGCAGAGCGAGCCCCAGGGCAGGCCCAGCCCTGCGGGGAGCGAAGATCCCCAATGCGGATGGGGTACCTTGTCCTTGCCAGGCTGCTGTTTCTGTAAGGCTCAGCCCTGGGCAGGGTGGGAGCCTGAACTTTGGAGCACCTGGGTGTGCAGAGCGGCTGGCCAAGGTGCCCTCCTACCCCTGGGCAAACGGCATTGCCGGAGGATTACTCACGGGGTAACGTGCTACGGAGGATCCTGGAAATCACAGAGGAGGTGAGGCGTTTCTGAAGTGCTGACGGCCTGGATTTCACAGGCTCCCTGCAGAGATGCATCCCTGAGCGCAGCCAGAGAGCGCGTGGGCTGGGACGGCTCCCAGCTCCCGGGGAGCATCCCCCGTGTGAGCCCCCGAGCCCTGTCCTGCTCGCAGGACTCGCTGCAGGCAGAGTCTGCAGGGGACAGGGCTGCCTGCGCCACTGTCCCTCCTGAGGATTTGCTGTTCTGGGAGCGAGGATTTCTTGTTGGCCACCAGTAAGGAATTTGCTTTCATGCTTTGAGTGAGTGATGGGGTTTAACACCCTTCTGCCTTCCAAGGGGAGAGGGAGGACGGGTGGGGGTCAAGATGAGATTGACTTTCCTGATGTCCCCTCTCTCGCTGCCAAGTCCCACTAGAGGCCCCTTGTTGACTTCAGTGGATTTTGGATCAAGCCCTCGAACATTAATAATAATGACTCATAAATCATTGCTTGCACCACCTGTTTGTCATGTTTCCACCCACAATAACTATATCAAGTGTTTTTATAAGCTGAGCTGGCATGGGTTGTTTGTCACATCTGGACAGCATCGTGGGAGTGCGAATCTGGCCGAGCCGCAGTGTGTGGTTTTTCCTGGCTGGGAGGGGAAAAGCCACACAAGTTCCTTCTGCACGGGGTTGAGTGGTTCTCCTGGGGTAGCACGTTGGGTTTGGATGGGTCCTGGGAGCCTGTTTGCAGTGGGAGGGCTTGGGCATGGTGCGAGCAGCAGAAAAAGGCTCTCGGGTATCCTGAATGTGTGGGGATGGTGCATCAGGGCTTCATCTGTCGAAGCATTGGAAGATCAGGGTTGCAGCTGTCCCGTTATCCTCCCAATCACTATAGAGGTGTCCCCCACCCCGTGACCTTTCATGTTGGAAGTTAACAGATGCCTTCTCGGGCAGTGGGGCTGGGTGCAGGGGCTGCCTCCCCATTTTCTCCCTCTCCCTGCAGCCAAAGCCCGAGAACGCCATCACCATCGCGGTGTCGTCGCGAGCGCTTTTCCGCATGGAGGAGGAGCAGAAGATTTACAACGAGCAAGGGTTGGAGGCCTATGTGAAATACCAGCTGGACCATGAGAACGAGCCCTTCCTCCCTGGGGCTGCCTTCCCCTTCGTCAAGGTGAGCATCCACCTGCCTCAGCTGAATCTGAACTGTGGTCCTGACCCAAAAGTTTTGGGGAGAGGGGAGTCCTATGGGGTGCTTGTGTGGGGAAGGGATGGGAAATGAGCAGTGTGGCAGAAGGGATGTAGCCACAGAGCAAACAGAGGTCAAATAAACCTCCTGGCAAGTGATGTGCTTCTTCCAGGACTGAGGAAACACTGAATTTTCCAAATTGGCAACTGAGCCCAAGAACTGAAGAAATCATCTCTTTGGATCATATTTAAAGTTTCCCTTTTGGGAGTTCTTGTATCTTTTTTTTTTAATTACAACTTATTTATTCTTTTAAATTGGCTGAATTTAGCCTTGCTACAGAGTCGGCCAATTTCTAATTTTGACATGTTGAAATGAGGCATTTCAAGCTTTAAAAATATTTTCCAATTTCTGCCCCAGTTCCACTGGATTTAGTGCAGTTTTGTGTGCTGGCCCTCACTGAAGCAATCTCTTGCCTGTCCCCAGTGAATAATCCACTTGGTGGGGAGAGACTTGTTCTGTTTCTGATTGCTTGAAAAACACTTATCTGTAACTTTGAGCTAATTTATTCTCATCTTCTAATGAAAACTTGAAACCTTTTGTGTTTGAAAATAGAAGAGTAGCTATGTGGTTTTTTTCCCTCCCAAATCAGTCTTTTTTCCCCAGCTAAAGCTGCTTGCTGATGTCAGCTTGGCTCAGGGTGTAGTTGGGTTCAGGCCAGATCCCTGGTTTTGGTGAACAGAAGTTGAGAAGGGGGTCAGGGCCATGCCTGGGGCTCGCTGACACCCACCCCCCCTCGCCCTGGGGTGCTGCAGGCGCTGGAAGCGGTGAACATGCAGCTGCGCGAGCTCTACCCCGACAGCGAGGAGCTCTTCGACATCGTCCTCATGACCAACAACCATGCCCAGGTTGGGGTTCGCTTGATCAACAGCATCAACCACTATGGTAAGCTGAGGGCAAAGCTGTCCTTTGCGCGGGTGCTGACGGCTTTTGGGTAGAGCGTTATTACTTGGCAGCGAGATAAGGAGACGCTTTCTCCTGTCTCTTCCTCCAAACCACAGGCTGAGCCCACTTCTCCCAAATTTCCTGGGCTTTGAGTGGAAGTTGGCTGGTGGTGAGGATGCTCTGGCTGCCGGCCCTGCTGTTGAACGGCAGTACTGAAATTAGCCCCCATCCTGCCGGCTCTTGGGAGGCCACAGGGGAGCAGACTCAAGGCTTGTTTGGGGGGCAGTCAGACTCACCCCGGGGTCCGTCTGCCCGCAGATCTGTTCATCGAGAGGTTCTGCATGACGGGAGGGAACAGCCCCATCTGTTACCTCAAGGCTTATCACACCAACCTCTACCTCTCCTCCGACGCCGAGAAAGTGAGTGGGGCCATTGAAGAGGGTGAGTCTGGGGTCCAGCTTGGGGGGGGGGGCAATGGGGAGAGCCTGGAGCCCTCAGGGGATTCGTGCCAGGAGCAATAGCTCCAATGTCTCTGTCCCTACGTCGACGTGCAGATAGGGTCTGCCTTGTCGCACATCCCATCCTTGATGCTCCAAAGAGCCTCTAGTTTCCATAGAAATAACGCTTTCCTCGAGCTCCACAGCTCTTCCAAGGCAAAGGCACTGTTTTTCCCCGTTAATTCTTGTATGCAAAGGGGGAGGTTTGTCATCTGGGGATTTGGTTTTGCTGTAGAAGGTCTTGGGGCCAAGCTGCAGGCACTACTGGGTGCGTGCATTTCCTTGTAGTGTTTGCTTCCAGCCTGTCGTGTTTTGCTCTGCTCCTCAACAGATAAGCCACGAGGCCGGGTCCTTGGGTGACTGCCACCTCTTGCCTCACGCTTTACCTCCACAGGGATCGCTGCAGCCACCATCTTCAGCCCCAGCAAAGACCTGGAGGTGTCGGAGAACCAGCTGCGGGTGGCGTTTGATGGTGACGCCGTGCTCTTCTCTGATGAGTCGGAGCAGATCGTGAAGGCTCACGGCTTGGACATGTTCTTTGAGCACGAAAAGGCTCACGAGAACAAGCCTCTGGCACAGGTAGTGCTGGGGTGCAGCCAGAAAAAGCCTCTGGGAGAGAGACAGCCCACAGGCATGCTCTCGCCTCTGGGAACAAGCCAGGGGATGGCATGTGGAGTATCAGATGGGGTGGCTCAGCAGTACTGCTGGCCCACAGGATGGCTGCGGCTGGCCCCTCGCTGTCGTTTCTGGGGGCTTACAGGGAGAAGGGGTTAGCCAGCATGGCTGGCTCTGCTGGGACTGGGTGCCTGGAGGAAGGGATAGCATGGAGGTCTGCAAAGTGATGGTTTCTTCTTGCTTTGGCAGGGACCCCTGAAGGGCTTCCTGGAAGCCCTGGGGAAGCTGCAGAAGAAGTTCTATTCCAAGGGGCTGAGGATGGAGTGTCCCATTCGCACCTACCTGGTCACTGCCAGGAGCGCGGCCAGCTCGGGAGCCCGGGCCCTAAAGACTCTGCGCAGCTGGGGCCTGGAGACGGATGAGGCTTTGTTCCTGGCCGGGGCTCCCAAGGGGCCGCTGCTGAAGAAGATCCGTCCTCACATCTTCTTCGATGACCAGATGTTCCATGTGGAGGGAGCCAAGGAGATGGGCACTGTCGCTGCCCACGTCCCCTACGGCATCGCCCAGAAGCACAAGCGGCCGGCGCAGGAGAAACAAACCCCGAACAGCAAGTAGCGGAGCTGGCTGGTCCCGCGGCCCCCGGCGTGCGGCACAGACTTCACCCCGCGCACCACACTCTGACCTGGGTTGTGGTCTGCAAGGCAGGGAGCGTTTGCCCTGGCGAGCGCGAGGCTCTTCCCCAGCGGGAGCCTTGTGGGGGGCATGGATGGAGGAGGGGGCTGACGAAAGGTTTCCTTTCGCCTCTGTATTCGTTGCAATGTCGTGGCGTTGTCCCCATTCCTCGTGGGGCCGGAGGCTCCCCTGCGCCGGGCAGCCCCGTGAGCTGTTTCCCCGTTCCTCCGCGCTCTGCACTTGCTTCAGGCAAAATCCCTCGAGGATGGATCTCGCCTTTTGTGGACTGTTTGTGCCAGGCAGGTTTAACCTATTGGCGTTTCTTTAAAACCCCAGGTAATTCCCAAAGCCTTTGATTTACAAAGCAAATGTTCAGGCTGAACTGTTGAACTGGAAAGTTGGGAGCACACAAAAACCCTTCTTGCAGCTTTGAAACAAAACGTTGTCCCTTTTAACTAAAATTAAACCATAACATTGTTCCTTCACAGACCCAGCCCCTGCTCCCCAACCAGAAAATCTTTCATGTCTTTGTCCTTTCACCAAGATTTTGTCAGCTGAACAGCTTTTCTTTCATGCACTAAAATTTGGAAAAATAGAAACAAACACTTATATATATTAAAAAAAAAAACAACAATCCTGTTTCCTGCCTGGAGCTTTGGGCTAGTGTATTGTTGGCCCAGGTTTTTAAATTTGGGTTTCACAGTTGCATGAGTTAGCACTTAAAAATAATAATCTCAGTGAGGCATCCAAAGCCCAGCTCTTGTGTGAGCCGTCCAGGGTCCGCAGACACACGCCTAGGGCTTGAATTAAGTTAAAAGCAGGCCCTAATATATTAGGGACATCATTTGAAGTCCATTTAGGTAAATCTGCAAAGAATTTCAGCCTGGGGGTTTTAATTAAAGGATTTTTTTTTCCCCCTTTCTAGGCTGAGCCCATATGAGTTGATTAATCTTTTTCTCCTCAGCTTCTTAAAACCCCTGGTGTTTCCTAAAATAGACACCTCTGCTAGTGGTGCTGTGAGAGAGAACCAAATCTCCGATGAAAAAACAGGAAGAGAAATCAATTGGAGAGCTGCTCCAAATCGGTGTGAAAATCACGCTGATATTTCTGTACAAAGCCCTGTCCCAATGGACACTCTCAGGAGAAAAATTTAAAGATTACTTCTTTCTTGTGGGTGGTTTGTTTTGGTTTTTTTAGGCAGTACACCCCATGCTTGGGCACAGAGGATGCCCAGTGTTATCAGATAGTAGTTTTCTACAAACACCAATTCCATGGGCTGAATTTTTCCAAGGTATGTGTCTGCCTCTGGCTCGACTTTGCAGGGAGGTTTCAGCTAAAACAGCTCAGCCCTTCCCGACAGCGGGGCTAGAGCTCGAGTTATCACACTTTTAACAAATATATAAACAAGCTAGTGATGCCTTCAGTGGCTCGGGAGACTGTTTTCTCATTGCACTAAATCCTGCTCTAGCAGTGAAAAGGAGATTGCACTTTCTTCCCCCTGAACTATTTTGCTTTGACAGACTGTTATTTCTCACATCTGGGTGACAAGCACCTTAGAAGAAGGTCTAAAATCCAAACAAACAAAAAAAGTCTTGAAAGAAATGAGTATCTCGGTAACACATCTATTAATATACAGGTTTATAAAAAGGTCTCATCTTTTTAATGTGAACCCCAGATATTGGGATCTGAACTGTATCTCGGAGACCTTTTCGGCAGCCGGGAGGGGGAGAACAGCCTGGCCTCCCAGTAAACATTTCCAAGGTGTTTCCTGAAGATCACATCATGGAAGCCCAGCCAAGCCCAGCTCGCAAACGGGCTGCACCGGGGCCTCCCGCCAGCCCGGGAGGTGACGTTGCAAAAGGAACAGGGTTGTCAGCAAGCCCTTAGGAACCCCCAGCCAGGGCAGGGTGCTGGGGGGATTGGATACAGGGTGCAAGCACAGCCACTGGGGACGGGTGCTTGCACCGGGTACCATGGGGGGTACGCGCTTCAGATGAGGGGTGTTGGCAGGGCTGGGCGGTGCAGGAGGAGATGCCCTCTCTGAAGGTGCTGTTAGCTCCAGGGAAGCAACGTGTTGTGGTTTTGGGGCAGGGCCCTGGATCTCAGCAGCTTTCACTGCTGCCTTTCCGGGCCCTGAGATTCACAGGGAGCTGGGTGCAAGCTGGGGGGGCAGGGGCACAGTGCAGGCAGGAATTTTAGTGACTCTGCTTAGGGTCCTCCTGCTGCCAGGGCAGCTTAGGGGCTCACTGGGAGACATGGGGCTCAGGAAACGGGCCCCAAGTGAGGTAGACCTCCCTTTATACCTCCTGAGTCCTTCCTGCGTGGGCAGGATTTTCCGTTCCTGCAATGGCTTTTATCCATTTTTATCCCATTTGCTTTTATCCACGCGGCTTCCTACCTTTTTATCTCCTCCATCACTATAACTGGCAGACGTGGATTGGCTGCTTGTGTACTTCCCTCGTGTGGATCCGTGACATCCCCTCGGGCTGGGGGAGCGATGCGATCCCCAGGACGGGCTGCATGGGCTGGGCACATCTCCCACCCTGATGGGCCAGTGCGGTTGTGCCTCTTGTGCTGCGCTGGCCGACGACTGGACTCTCCCGCTGTGTGTTGTTGCTGTGGGTTTCACTTCATTGTCCTCCAGCGGTTTTTCTTGTGAATGGACTGCCATGTTAATGAAATCCCTCTGGGTGTTTTTCTGTAATAAACTGTGTTGGTCCCAGGCTGGCGCTCTCTGTTGCCATTCTCACAATGGGTATTTTGGCTCCCTGGTGCAGCCAGCAAGAGTTTGGGGTCCCTGTTTGGGACCTCCCAGGTTTTATGGTGAAGGGTTGGGGGTGATGAGAAGAAAAAGAGCCTTTTGGGGATATAAGGGAATTCAGAAAATGTAATAAAAGCAGCTACCTGGGAACTGGAGACCTCTGGGAGAGGTGGGATTCCAGAGTTGAGAGATGTGCTGTGATACAGCTACCTCCCTCTGCTTCGTGAACAGGCTTTTATTGTAACCTGGACTCACGATGAAATCCTGGATAAAAATACAATTTGGTAGAAGACTTTTGTCAATTTGATCTTCTCCCAGCCAACAGGTGGGAGGCAGCAAAAGCTTTTTAGACGAGATTTATTGCTGCTGAAGTACCGGGTTTATCCGAATAGCGACACTGCAGTTCTGGTGTTAGCTCCTCCCCACCAATAAGGAGAACAGATGGGTTAGGGGGAAGCAACAAATTCTCCATCCGTCACCAAATATAGCCAAGGAATGTCCATAGGCCCCAGGGCAGCATCTCTGCTATGGGTGTTTGTTTGAGGGACAGATGACCCTTGGCAGAGAGCGTTCTCATGCAGCCTTGTTTGCTGGGATGCCTTCTCCACGCCCATTCCCAATCCTGCATGTTCTTCCACCAGATGCTTGGAGGAAAAAATATCAAACTCCAGCACTGATAAGGCCCATGTTGCACCAGTGAAAGTCTAGGTGGGCTTACCCAGCCCTGAGATGCCCGTGCCAAAGCCAAGAGTTGGCTCTGATGTTCATGCAAAGACCATCCCGAGCCCATGACTCACTCTTGGGGACCAGCGTTGGCATTGGGGCCAAGGAGCCAATGGGTCATGGAGAGACATGGGCCAAGGCCATGGAGGGAGGGAAGGGGGCGGTTTGTGCAGTTGGATCTGCGATGTCTTGTTGTTGGTTTGCTGCAAGCCTGAGTTTTTGTTTCTGTTGCCTGTTTTCTGAGCTTTTTCCTTCAGGCATCGAAGGGCTTTGCAATGAGTGTGCTTTAAAATAAAGAACATGGAGGAGGAGAAAGCGGAGGCAGAGCTGATGGAGAATTATGCTGCCACTCAGCTATTGTCAGCGCAGATGTTCACAAGGTAATCATGGCCTTTGAATAGCAAGAACAGCTTTTCATGAGGAACCCAGAATTTAACCCCAAGAACTTGTGGGGCTTCTTGGTAAGGGTATGACGCCCCTGATGACCAGCTGCATGGCAGGGAGGTCGGGCAGAGTGCGAGCTCTGCTCTCCTGGTCCTCATGTACGTAGGGTAAGTCATGACACCTCCCTGCCTCAGTTTCCCCTTCACCGTAACAGAGATCAGAATGATCCAGAGGTAATGTCTTCCTTGCAGCAGAAAAGCAGAAATCAAGGAGTGCTCTTAAGTGTAGTGAAATCCCATATCTCCATGGTGATGCCTGCACGCCCAGCAGCAGGTCCCAGTGTGTAAGGGCCACGCAAACACAGGGCTCTCCTGACAACCCTGTGGTGTTGGCCATGAGGGGTCCCAGGCTGCACTGGCGGGCACTTCACCGTGTCCCTGCAGCACATTTAGTTTTACGTCCTTTCTGGAGCGTAGAATAGGGACCAACAAATGTGAGCAGGGATCTGCAGCTATCCCAGGAGGCTGAAATGTCAGGGCAGGGGACCTGGTGACAGGGTGACAGAAACACCCGGGGTTGGAAGAATAGATAAGAGGACCTGGCGGCAAGAGAACAAGCAAAGGGCACTTGCTATCGGCGCTAGCGGGGCTGTGCCAGGATTTGGACAGCCTGACCATCTCGTTCCTTTGACGCCGCTATTTATAGCAGTGTTTGCTGATGCCTCTGTCTCCGGAGCCTAAAATGGTTCCCCTGTGTGCACTTGGGGGCGGCTGGGCTCAGCCGTCCCGCGCTGGGGAGGCCACCAACGAAGCAGTGACTCAATGGAGCGTGTGTGAAGCTGCTCATCTCCCTGCTGACGGAGGAAGCCGGCGTCTCCCTCTGCCAAGAGGCAGCTCCGCGCTGGGCCAGCTCCTTGGAAGATGCACCAGACGGTTTCTGTTTAAGGCCTGGCCCCTCACCAGAAAGAGTCAGTGAGGTAAATAGACCCACCTTCCACCCTGCTTCTTTCTTCGCCCTAGAACTGGGGCTTGTCCAACTCTGTCTGGGAGCCAGTGGTTTCCACAGCTTGATGTTGGTCCTTAAGTTAGCTGTGGGAATAGCTCTGTGCATTGCCCACACTGGTGGAAATAACCCTTTGGTTACTGGGCTGGAGCAAAATGCAAGAGGGCAAAGATCTTGTAACTGCAGAGCAAATATGCCCCGTTCCCCGCCTGGAGATTCGCCTTTTAAAAAACTGCTTCATTTTCCCAGTTCTGCCCAGGCCAGTGAGCGATGGAGGCGGAGATCTCTCTGTCCTGGCATTTTCCCATTCCTGCAGCGAAAGCTTCGTTTCCAGGGCTGCGCTTCAAAGCTTTGCTGGCAGCGCTGTGCCGGATGGGACTGTGCACATAATCCCGCCAAGGAGGAGAGGAGGGGGTCCCCGCAGCCCTGGGGCTACAGGTGCCAGGCAAGTATGGCTGCACCCACCAGCGAGCCGTGGCCAGCCCCACGCTGCTGTGAGCTTGGCACAACCGGTGCCAAATTTTCTGATTGACTTGAGAGGAGACGGGCATTAGCGTTTAAAAAATTTATATAAATAAAATCCTCAGGGATAGCATCGAGCAGTGCTGCCCACAGGATGGGACTTTTGCTTATTTTCTCCTTTAGGGTGAATTGCATGGTTATCCCTTCTCTCTGTGGCAAAAAGGGGATGCAGAATCCAGGACCGGCTCTGAATTTTTAAGCTTTACCCGGTGGGAGCTCACGTCCCGCCGACCGGCGGTACCCACGAGCAGCCCCGCAGCTGGAACTGGCCCATGCTCATGCTGCGGCTGTGTCCTTGTCACCGTGGCTGTCAGCAGCGAGCAGGGAGCAGCACTTTCCCCCTCGAGATGAAGCAAACCCATTCAGGGCCATGCAAGTTAGCATCCGCGGGCAGCAGAGTCGATGCCGTCCCCCCCGAAACGGGGACTGCTTCCAGTCACAACAACCAGGCCACCGCCTTACGAAATGCTGCCCGGAGGCGGCAAAGCCCCAAGCAAGGACCGGCGGAGCCTTTATCTGTGGAATAGTGTGAAAGGGAGTATAAATGAGGGAAAATTTGCTCTGATTGTCCTGTGAGGGAAATCTGCCTCTGCCGGCCCCGTGCGGCGCTTGCTTTTGGGGTATATCTGCCAGCAATTTGTGCACGGGTGGAAATGGTTGCGCGTGCTGGAAATTCACGCCTGTCCTGACGGGAATGCGTTTCCCCGAGGAACTGTGGGCCCGTTTCTGCCGCCACAACTCTGGGGACAGGGACGGGGACAGTTGTGGTGCCGAGCGGGTGCCACGAGAGGGCGTGAAGGGCTGTGCGACATGGCGGGAGGGTGTGATGGTGGCGGGCGTCCCCCTCACAGGCGTCCTTTGTGGGCCAGCGTGCTCCAAGTGGCATCACCACCTTCCACGGTGCCGCCTGTTGCTCCTTCCCCTTCAGGCCTGTGTTTGGGGAGTGTGTGAATGGGCATCTCTGCCTCAGCGCAGCCCCGGCGGCCATCTTAGCCCCAAGGTGTTCGCCAACCCGTCACCTCATGGGGTATGTCCTCCATGGGGAAGGTCAGCCACTTGAAGCCCACCAAGCTGGGAATGGAAGGGTTTTCCTCAGTGCCAGCTCCGGCATGGGGCACCATGTCTACAGGTGCTGATTTGCACTGAGGTAGAGCCGCCATCTTGGGCACTGTGGTGCCAAGGCAGGGCTGCCATCTTGGGTGCCGAGGCAGGGCCACCATCTCAGGTGCCACAGCAGGGTGGCCATCTCAGGCATCATGGCAAGGCAGCCATCTCAGGTGCTGAGACAGGGTGGCCATCTCAGGCACCTTGTCACCCGGGGTGACCAGGCCGTGGGGCTGTGGGGCTGTCCCACACGGCATGGCCGGGGCGCTGGGGGCCTTTTCTGCTGGCTATATAAACAGGCCCCCGCTTCCTCGGCGGCCGGGCGGCCTCCTCCAGGTGCGGCTGGGAATCATTAGGAGCTCTCCGCGCCGGGCTGAGTGTGGGAACTGGAAGAGAAAGCTGGAGAGAGGCCTTCTTTCATCTCCCCACTCCCTCCTCCCCCCGTGTCTGCCAAGCCTGGCTTCCTTTTGAATCCTTTAGCTTGTGCCAAGCGAGGGAGAAGCGGGGGGGGGGGGGGAATAAAGAGAAAAAGGGAAGGGAAAAAAAAAAACCCACAGGAATGTGTCCAGGGATCTGGCTTCATTCAGGCTGCCGAGCCCTGAATACCCCGGCTCCCGCTCGGGGAGCTGGAGGGAGGGAGGCCGTGGCCGCCCCCGCGACTGAGGCACGGGGAAAACAAACAGGGAAGCGGCATTTGCGCCGCGGCTGTTACCACAGTGACTGACAAAGGGCTGTCTGGGAGGGGGCTGAGGCCACGTCCCCCCCCCCGCCGCGGGGCTGGGGAGGCGGGAGCGCCGGGTCAGGGCACCCCGAGTCCCGCGGGGGGAGCGAGGGCTCTCGGCGTCTGGGCGAAGCCCGGGCTGCGTTTCATCCCGGCATGGGGACGTGGTGCCCAGACAGACGCCCTTGTGTCGGGCCTGTCTCGCAGTACAAAGGCGACAGGGCCGCTCGCAGGGAGGGCGCGAGAGGGAAGGCGGGAGGCTTTTCTCCGGCGCCTCAGGAGGATGGGTTTTTGACTCGCTGCCGACTTTATTCCCAGCAAATTAATAATTTCCTCCCGCGGCAACAATGTCGGCCTGTGTGTGTGCGTGTGCATGTGTGTCAGTGTCTCCCACTGCCCTCGCAACCCCATTTCCCCCCCCTCCCCGCCACGCACGGAGGGTCCGTGCCGCTCGCAGCGGACTTCCTCCGTCCTCGTCCTTAGCTGGGCTTCTTCCAGCTGTGCGTAACTGCCAGACTTGGTCCAGCTGTGGCAGCCGCCACCTTGGGAGCATCCCAGCAGGAGTGCTGGGCCCGGCTGTGAACTGATGATGTGAGTGCCGGAGATGGCGGGGAAGCACGTTGGGTGGCGGGGAGGGACGGTGCAGCTCCGGGAAGGAGCTCTGGGCTTTGCAGCCTGTCTGGCCGCGCACTCGGTGAAACGGGGAAGCGAGCAGGCAAGGAAGCGCGCAGGGCAGCCACCGGTGCACGCTTGCCCCTCTGCGCAGGGTGCTGGAGACGCAGGGCAGCCACGGGACAAACCCAGCGTGCCGGATAGGAGCACCGGCCACCCCAGCTGCTGCAAAGCACCTGGCACTTAATCTCATGATGGTATGTGTCACCCAAGAGTACTTGCATACGAGCCCATGCACACGCACTTGCCGCTCCTCGGGGCGGCAGCCTGCTCGCGCACGCACCTCCCTGCCTGCCGTGGCTGGGCTCTCTGCATGCCCCCTGCGTGTTCACTCCCATCGCCCCGCAACCCGTTCCCACACCGCCCTGCCCGCACGGCTGCCTGGAAACGCGCAGGGCTGCCCGCGTGCCTGCCGCAGCACAGATACCTCTCTCTGGCGTGGGCACGCAATACGGCATACAGTATCAGGAGATCTTCTGGGAACGCAGTCCATTCCTCTGGCAGCATTGTGTTTTGTTCCTTATTTATATCCCCGGGGTGGTGCCACAGGTGGGCAATTGTTCCAGCTGACAGCCTGAAAGGCAAAGAAACAAGATTTAACTTCCTGCTATTCAATTAGAGAAAGTGAGCATTCATCACCAGCTGCTGGCTGCTGGCAGGAACAGACCCACCCGCCGCGGCGGGCGCAGGAAAAGCTCTCCTCGGCAGGAAAGCTGCCTGCTGCCGCGGGCACGGCGGGCTCCCCGCGTGGCCCGGCTGCCAGTGCTGCTCCAAAGAGCCTCTAGGTAAGGCTGGATGCTTCCCATCCTGTCCGGCACTGCAGTTGATGTTCTCTCCTGTGTTTGTTTTTGGAAAGGAGGTTGCCTGTTCAAAGCAGCCGCATGGAAAGCACCAGCGTGGGTTGGGGGGGGACTGTACAGGGGGAGCAGCCACACGAGGAGGGAAAGCCACGAGCTTGCAGTGCTGGAGGGAACAGCAGCACAGTGGCTTCCCCCTGGGCCAGCCCGATCACTGCAGGTTCAGCCCCTGCCCTGAACTCTGCGCGATCCCTGACCCTGGGACCTCTGTGGCTGAGGGTTGGCGGCTTTGGAAGCCCTTTGGATGTGCACTTCCCCTCCACTGTGCTTGGAGCTTGTCTTGATGTAGCCAGCAGACGCCGGCCGGTGTGTGGAGGGGCAGGGGATGATGCCTGTCCCTACTGAATGAGGACCTGGGGCCATCTTGTCCCTATTTCCCCACAAGTGCACGCTCCCTCGTGGTATTTTCTAGGCTGCCAAGGGAGGAGAGAGCACACACTCCTGCGAGCTCCATGTCTGGTAATAAACCTGCTTCCATCTTCTCCTGTGCTGACTCTGAGCCACCCACGAGGCACCTGCTCACTGGGACCTCGTGGAAACCCCTGCAGCGCCCGGGCTACAGCGAGGAGCCGCAGGGCTTTCAGGGGCTCCCTGGCAGCTCCACGCGCCGGGACCCCAAGGCCATTCCTGCTCCATTTCCTTTCCTCACTCTTCCCCTCCTGAGGCCGATCCAATTGGAGCTCAGACTCCCGCTGCCTCCTCTCCCTGTCCCTTCCCCGTGCCATCTGTCCCCAGCACAGTCACAACTTCACAGCTCTGCACTGGCGGCGCTTCTGCTAAAGGTCCTTGTGTGCACCTCTTAGCTGGCTCTCTATTTTTAATCCTTCTGTCTCCACAGCGACTCGGGGTATCTTCCAAGCTGGTTGTGATCATCAGGGATACAGTTGGAATCCGTTTCGTGTTGCTGCACCAAGCCACATGCACACGTATATGTTCACATGCCTACACGCACGCCGGCTGCCGTGCCAGACTTCGCAGCGCTGTCACTCTCCCCTGTTCGAGAAGACAGGCGCCCCATCGGGTAGGACCGAGCTGAGCACAGCACCTCGCACGAACATCGGTTATTACCCCAGACTAGGAAGGTAACACGCTGCAGCCAAGACAATCAACAGCAATTAGCCCTTTTGGGAACTCGACTTGAAATGCTGCAGAGGCTTTTCTGTGCGTGCCGATTGCTCTTCCTCTGGTCCTTTGGAAGTGATGTGAGTTGGACATGCCAAACCACTGGTCATGTCTGAGCAAAACTTGGTGCCTCGTGTCATTTCCATGAGTCTGGGAGGGCTTGGGGGGATGTCTGTGAATGTTAAAGGCACTTGTGTACCCAAGCAGTGAACGCACATGCTGTCATTACCTCTGCAATGCCATCTGGCCAGCAGCAATGCAGCTAGAACCAGGGCTGTTCGCAGAAGAACATTTTACAACAGAAAGCAATTAACCGAATAAAGCCCTTTTTAAAATCCAGTAATTAAAAACAGTCCCTCCCCCTTGTTTTCCTTTTAAGCTGAAAGTTGCTGTTTACTCATTTGCTTTACAAAGTGTGCCTTGTTGTGGCTTCAGAAGAAATGAAAGTTTGAAGTGGTTAGAGAAGAAAGGCTTTGGGGCTGGTGCGTTCCAGGCAGGGCGGAGGGGCAGGGGCTCTCCAGCCCGGCTTGTTTGTATTTGTTCTTGTCTACTCACAAGATCGCTAAACACACATTTAACAAGTGGTGAAACTGTCTACCAGCCTGATCTCTCCCAGGGTTCATGAGAAGAGGCCTGGCACATTAGCATTGCTGGGGGAAGGGGAGGGGGAGAACAGGCCTTTTGAAGGGTTGGTGTTTTTGGGGCTGAGCGAGGGCAGGGCTCCTGGTGCAGGCCAAGTCGCAAACAAAGGCATTGTGTTCCCTGGAGCCCTGGGGACTGGCCCCGGGGGAAGGCCAGGGCCTCACTTCACCAGCGATTGGTTTTCCCATCCCAGCTCCTCTTGTTGCTTTAGCCCGGGCGCAGCCTTAAGGCCATCCCTTTCCTTCCAGCGCCCAGAGACAGGAGCGGGGCTGGCACCCCCGGGGTCGGCTCAGCCTGCCCCTGACAGCCCACCCCAGCACGGAGGGCTGCAGCGGTCATGCAGACCGTCCTGTACCGCAGCAGCCCACCTTGTCCACATCACCCTCTCCAGATCTCAAACACGAGAGAGGAGCAGACCTGTGTCCACCGACAGTAAGTTTCTGGGCCCTCTCTGTGTAGCCACAGGGGAGCCCTGACCTCGGTTTGGGCTCCTGGACGAGCCAGTAACCCCGGCTGTCAGCAGGGCTGGTGCAATGTTAATTATCACTCATCGCTGCTTCTCTGTAAAGTGAGCGCCCAGTGCATTCGCATCATTATGGGTGGGGAAACTGAGGCTATCCAGGGCAGTCAGGACTAAAATGCTGGTGTTTGTTTGACACTAACCGTCGGGATGCACTGCCGATTCTGGAGCAGGAAGGCGATCCTGTCCCCGGCTGTCCTCCAGCCCCGCTGACCTGGGGACGCAGCGACAGAGCCACCTTACGCGTGGCATTCACGGCTGCGGGTCCCAGCCTTGCCCTGGACACGGGCTCAGGGGGACAAGCACCATCTTATGGGGCAGAAGCTCCGAGGTGTCCCGGCCACGGGCCCGGCGGGTGCAGCCTCATGGTGCCCCATCCCACGGGGTTTGCACGGCTGCCCAAGCCGAGCCGCATTCCTGGCAGCGGCGGCAGGGCCGGGCGCAGACCCGCCGCGGGGCAATAGGCGTGAGGACACAGACAGCCGTGCCAGGGCGGCGAGAGTAGCGCCGAGTTTCAGTCGGGCCCCAAGCAGATACAAGATCTGCCCTGTCCCTGCCTGGGGAAGGGTGAGGCCATGGGTTTGTGGGAAAATGTTGTTTTTCCCTCCCCTGGACTGCCCCTAGCAGTCGGCTGGGCCGGCTCTGAATTGCGTGGGCCGGGGAAGTGAGGGGGGAGTTAACAATTGTAGTGCCTCTGGCTTGGAGCGGAGCCACGGCAAACAATCCTCTCCTGGCCGCGCTCCAGATCTGACAAAACACGGAGGTGATATCGTATTCGTACCTACATGCTTTCATCCCAAATCACCTCCCGAAAGCCCTGCATGATTCTCTCGTCTGTGATGAATCCTTCTGCTTAGCCACAGAACAAGACAGCCCATCCACAGCGCTGCAGCCAGGAATCCCGTCCAGCATCCCTGCGAGGCCTTTGCTTTTGAAATTACAGCTGTGGATCTGGCAGCCGGTGGTGGGACCTGAGGTTAGGAGGTGATGTTGACTGAAGACGTGCGGACAGGGCATTCCAGGCATGCACGGGGTTAAATCAGAGGTGTCAGTTCACGGGGAGGTAACAGATACGTCCTGCTCCTCTGCTGCCTCTGGCTTTCCAGAAGCGTTGCCCTCCCTCCCACATTCCAGCTGCTGCAGCTTTTCACAGCTGGCCGCTCTATGGGGACATTTCCCAGAGCTGAGCAGGAGGGAGGGGAGGGAGAGGCCGTGGTCCCAGCACGGGGGGGGGTTGGTGGCTGGGCTGACCGTCAGCCCCCCCCCCAGGGAACCTTGGGCTGGAGCCCTTCACCCCCAGGAGTGGGCTGGCACAGGCAAACCTGGGCAATCGCAGGTCCCTGGCAGGGATCCACCCTCAGCCCTGGCCCGGAGAGTTTTTCCTGCTGCAGAGAAGGGCCATCAATCTTCGCAGCTCACTTATTCCTTGGCCTCCAAAGCAGGGTAGCCAATTAGTGCTGGGTGTGATGGATGGCTTAGCCCCGTCCTCGTGACACCCATCCTCTGGAAACAGCTCCCACCGCGTAGAGGCACAGCCAGCCGGAGCAGGGGATGCCTCTCGCCAGCCTCCAGAGTCCCAGAGGGTCTCTCAGGGGTCTCGGGGACAGGGACAGGCGCCGCAGCGATGCTTGCTGAACTCCCAGAGACCATGCAGGAGGGGAAACAGCCCTGAACGCTGGGCCAGGGTTGATAATCCAGGGCTCGGAGAGAGATTTCCTCTAATAATTCCCCGGCTTGGCTGTGGCAAAGCCCGTAGCTCTCTGGGGAAGAGCAGATCGGCTCTGGGCAGAGGTTAGTCACCCGCTGTTTGTGGCTCTGCGCTTGGGGCCAGGCTTTGCCACCGCAAGAAAGTGCACCGTGGGAATAGCTTGTACGGACGCTCGGTGAGAGGCAAGCAGGCGGCAGAAACCCCGTTTCTGCACTTAGACCCCATCTCCCTGCCTGTTCACGCAGACAAGGGCATCACCCCTTGTCCGCGGCTGGGTAGGTCTGCCTGCTCTCTCCCGCGAGACATGGGCGATGCCTGCCGAAACCTGGCTTCCCTCGCACGCAGCTCAGCCCATTTAATCCTTCCCCGTCGTCTCCATTGAACCGACCTGCGAGGGGTCTCAGCACCGTCTCCGCTTCGGCTGCTCCATGACGCAGCTAATCCTGGGGTGGTTCAGATGGCCCTCGCAATCCCCCAGGGCTCGCTGGGGGCCATTATAAACGGCTCTCCAGGAGCACAGGCTGGAAAACGGATCCGATTACAGGAGAAGTGGGTTTTGGGGCCCCCGCTCTGTTCATAATGAAGTGTAATCCTAGAAAAACATGTTGCCAATTACACTTCAATTGAACCCAGATAATGATGCTTAGACAAGGCCCAGAAAAGACAGAGTCTGGACAGTGAATTCCTTTCTAATGGAGAAGAAAAGTGTTCCTCTGTGGCAGGTCTGGGCTCCGCTTGGTTCAGGCTCATTGTGATATGAGCAAGAGCCTGAAATAACCAATCTCTGGATCCCATTTAAATGGTTTTATCAGTGGAAAGAGTATTAATCTCTCAAAAACACATGTTTATGGGAAGTTTAGTTTGGAGATGTAGGTATTTTTAACTGAAATCACTTTGGAAATGGAGGAGGAGTGGGTCTCAAAATTGCTAAAATAACACATTTCTAATTCTTCTGGTTCAAAGTAACTTTTCATTTTGAAATGTAAGCTAATAACAGCTTGGTTTCTTGACCACTTTTTGTAGTGAAAATTAAAACAAAACATCAAAATTACAGAAACAAAGTGCTATAACCTAAAGCAAATGTTTTATTCTCCTTTTTTTGGTTTACAAACACTTCCGAGAGGTCCGTTTTCCACTCCAACGCAGGATGGCTGGTTCAGGTCTCTGTTGTTTTACTTTGGGAGGGAGGACGGTGTGGTTCAGTCTCAAAAAATGGTCACGGGGGCCGTGCCTCGCTCAGCCCTGTGCGCGGGGCTGGGGCGGGCGTGGGTGGAGGACAGGCGGTAGCTGGCATTTGGCTTTTACGGGAGCTGCTTGCGAGGTGCTGGGGGATTGCAGATGTCTCGGGGTTGGCGGGTGCAGTGTGGGGGAGCTGGCAGAGATGGCTGAGGCAGATAGGGAGCACCTGACCGCGCGGCTGGGCGCCTCCTCGCATGGGCGACGGGTGGCAGGGTGGCTTGGCTGGCCCGAGCGGCGACGGGCTGTTATCGCCGCCACGGTCTTTGCAAAAGGCTTTGGGAAATCCACATGTTGCCAGATCTCAGCGCTGATTATTTTTTTCAAAATAAAAGACATCATTTTTGTACTGTGAACCTCCACTTCAGCTCTCTCCCTCCTCCCTTCTCTCTCTCCCACACGCACACGTTTTTGCTGCCTTGGGGGATTTGAGCAGCGCAGGGCTGTGAAAAACAGACTCCTACCTCCTTCCCGCAAGCTCAGGGAAAGCGAGATGCTCCCTAGATGCCGGGCTGCGGGTCAAAGTTTCCAGCATTATGGAATGAGACAAGAAAACAGCAATTCATCCTAGTGTCATAAAACCTAAAGTTGGGCTTTGGTCCGTTTGTTTTACGGGGTAGGTCTCAAATGGCCTGGCAGTGCCATGAGCAGGCACTTGAAGACGCTCCAAGGCTGTGGGAGCGTGGCAGGGGGCCAAGCTCCCGGCGGGACCACTGCGGCACGGTGCTGGGGTGCCGAACCCGTCCCGACGCCTCCGAGTGCGATGCCACTGCTGCCTTCCCGGCCCTCAGCCGTGGCCACTGATTAATCCCAGGCGAGAGCCCTTTGAGCGGCGTCCTCAAACAGCACCGCGCTTCGAATAAGCTGGTTTCCATCTGAATCATAAGTCTCCAAAAGTGCCTGCGCCGCACAGAGCCGGGCAGACATGTGTGTGCGTGTGGGGCTGGATGTTGATTTTTCCCTGAAACAACTCAAGGCTTTATCAGTCCCATCTCTTTCCCACGGTTTTCTGTTGCCAGTGAGGTCACTGGTCCCTTTAAACTGGGGCTGAGGCCAATGTGCAGCGGGTGGAAGGGGGGCCGTGGGGAGAGGGGGGCCGTGGGCAGAAGGGGGGGGACATGAGACGGTTCACACAGACTGTTCCTTTTACAGGAAGACTTGGGATTTCGACCAGCGAGCGGGAGGAGGCGGAGGGGCGGGGGGCGGGGGGGGGCCTGGGAACCTGGGAGCGCCGGCGCGGCCGCGTAATCCGTCACTCCCGGGAGATGTCTCATTAACCCATTAACCGGGGAGGTTGGGGACGTCCTGGGAGGAGAGCGAGGGAGAAGCCGGGGGTGTGAAAGGCAGAGTGCGGGCAGGGGAGGAGCCGTGCGAGGCAGGCACGCACTGGGGCCAGCTCCTCCGCGCAGCCCGGGGAGGGACAGCACTTCCCCCGAGGACGGCGGGGAAGGACGGCGGTGGCCTGCGGGGCCACGCGTGGGGCAGCCGCGCCGAGCTCTCCGGCTTCTCCCCCAGCGCCCCGCGGGGACGCGGCCGCCCGGTGCCGCCCGGCAGGATGAAGCGGCTGTGCGAGGAGAGCTCCTCCGACACGGAGTCGGACGGCACCATCGACGTGGGCCGGGAGGAGGAGTACAGGTGAGGGCAGGCTGCGGGGGCCGGGGCCGTCCCACGGCGGGCAGGGAGGTTGGATGAAGTCGGGTTTTGGGGTCTCTGCTGCGGGGAGCGTGGGCTGGAGCGGGGTCCCCGGCACCGGGCACGGCGCTTGCAGCAGCTCCCTGCGAGCTGCCCGGGGCGGCCGAGCTCGGCGCAGGGCACGGGAGAGCACCGGGCCCCGCCACGGACTCACCGGGAGTCGCCGGGCACCTCGTTTAACCCCTTCGGGCTGGGCTGGTCCTGCCTCGGGCGAGGAGGATCACTCCCGTGTGCGAGTGTGGGCTGGTGCTGGCGTGAGGACTGACCCAGCAAGGAAACCCAAGGCGTGATACAAGGATTAAAGCTGCGTTACGAGCTGATTGCGTTCGAGAAAAATTGCCTTCTCCTGCCCGGTGGGAAGAAGGGCAGCTCTGATCTTCGTTAGCGGGAGCCTGGTTGCTCGCAGGTCTCTGCACCCCGAGATGGGGCAGTGTCCCCCCCTCTCCCCCCTCAGAGCAAAGGCACCCGTCAGCTGCCTGGATGCCGCTGCAGTCCCAGGGATCCGAGGGCTCCCAGGGAATGTGGAAGAAACGAGGAGGTTTTGCATGAGAAACGCTTTTGCTCTGCTGATGCATTTGTAATGCACCAGCTGGGGCTTTGATCTTTATTAAAGAGGGAGCCCGTGCAGTCTGGCCAGCGAAGGGTGCCCCGCTTTAAGCGTGCACTTTGAGTATCGCAGTTCGCAGGCTCCATCCCATCACTGCTGAGCTGCAGTTTTGGCTCTGGGGCTTTGCTGCTTGGTGAAATATTGGTGAAATACTGAGGACAGGACCTCTGCGTGGTTCCCCAGCAATGTCCTCAGGCTTCGCCGCGCTCCCCTGAGCTGCGGCTCTGCTGGCAAAGGGCATCCCCAGCCACTGGCAGCCCGGGTTCCCATGCTGTGTCAGCCGTTCGCGGGCATGCCCGGGCTCTGAGCGTGCAGACGGCGCTGGGGATGAAGGAAGGGCTCTGTTATTTGTTCTCATCCGAAAATCAGCTGCTTTTGAACTCTTGTTTCAGTAGCCAAGTGTCCCCGTCCCTCCGCATCCAGCAAGGTCCCAGATGAATTCATTCACTTTTGCTGTTTGGTATCCTGAGCGGAGAAGTTGCCCTGCCCGGTGCCAAGCTCAGGTTCTCATGGGACTAAATTCATGAGTCTGCTCCTCGCTAATACGGTCACAGGCAGAGCTGGGCGTGTGATGTCCTGCACAAGTTCACTGATCCCTTATGCAGTTTCCAAGGGCATCAGTATTGAACCTGCCTTCCTGCTGCAGGTGAAATACATCCCACCTCTTCACATCAGTGCAGCACACTGAGTCTATAGTACCCCAATGGATGAAATAGAGGAATTGTCATAGTATTTTATTTCAGTGAACAGTAATGATGAATTTTTTGCTCTCTCTCTGGTGCTGCTAATGTGTTCGTCTTCTCGAGCCAGTCATAGAACCGGGCAGCGCTGTGATCTGGTGGTATTTGTATACATTTATGTTGTTGCTCATGTCACGCAAACGCATGGCCAAAAGAGCTGTTCCTGCCCTGACGAGTTTACACCCCGAGTAATGCAGTCCTGCATGGGACGCTGGCGGATCGGGCAAAATGAAACACTTCCAGGTGGGGAGCGAGGTGGAGCAATTAGGGCAGAGGGAGGCAGTCGGGCTGTCTGGCCAGGGTTCCCAGCCCATTACCCATCGGTCGCGTGGTTTGGGCAAACCAGTTCCCCCGTAGAGCCGGGATGAGTCACTCCGGGTGTGAGGCTTGGTTCAGTGCGTGTAGCAAGTTTAGACTCTGGGGTCACTGCAGAAGTGCAAGATACTGCTTGGTTTGTTGTTTTTTTTTTTCTTTTTGTTTTGAATAAACAGCCAAAGTTATGCTGTAAATTACAAAATCAAGCAAAGAGCAATGCAGAAATTTTAATCATCAGTTACAGTATCTTTTATGTGGTTCAAATCTGTCAAACATTTTTAAAATATATTTTGCAGTAAACTAGTTTTTTATATCCACATCTGGAACTGTAGCTCACAAAGAGCAACACGTTTGGACAGCTCTGCAAAGAGAGTTTCAAAATTCACTGTTACAGACTTCTTGAGTGCGTACTCCGCATTCCTGCGCTGCCAGGCGAATTCAGTACCTACCCCCTGCACGTATAACACCCCGGCGTCCGTGCAGAGCCCATTTTCACATCACACGTGCTCATCGTATGTGTGTTTATGTATACTGGCAACGCATGTTTGTACTTGCGAAGCCAGCCAGCACCTATGCCCAGAGAAAGCCCACCCAGCAGACATTCAAATAGGGTACCTGTATGGAGATGAGCGGAGCAGTCAGTAGAAGAACGTGTTATTTCGTCTGATTGTGTAAAACCACTTCTGAAAGCACCTCACTTGGGCCTAACAAAATGTATTTTTAATGGGCTGAGTTTGGTCTAGTTTTTGGCTTGCTGTGCAGACAGCACTGTCTCTGCAGCAACATCTTTAATAGACTGCTGTTAAAATGCTTCGTCAAACTGAAAAATATTTTGATTTGATGGGGTGAACCCAAATGCCCCTTTCCAGATTTGTATGTCTTACGCGGTCTCCGAGTCCCTCCGGAGCGCCGTGCTGGCCGGGGTTGCAGACTGCCGTCTCGCCTGCGTGTTAACATCCTTGCACCGAGTTTCGTAAGGCACAGAAAGAGCCCCGAGCCAGTCCCGCTTTCCAGAGGGAGAAACCCCGCTCGGGGGAGGTGAAGGTGGCCCAGCCGGCCTTCCCCCGAGCAGAGGGGTTTTGCTCCAAGGAGTTTCCCACGCCTGGTTATCCATCCTCATGGAGACATGGGGACCTAAGGATTGAACTTTGCCTCCCCGTGCATGTCTAGTGCTGAGCTTTGGCGTCTTTAGCCTCACCCATGCCCACCAGGCACAGGATGGCTTGTGGGACCCTTCGCTTTAGCCTGTCCCCCTGTGTCTCTTGTCCGTGAGCCAGAGCTGGTCCCCAGGGATGTTGGCCATCAGGCAGGGTCCCTGCTCTGTCACCTCCTGCCAGGTGTTCCCCCTGCCCGGGTCCTGGCCCCTCTTTGTCTGGTTCAGGGGTGTCTGTACATTCAGAATATCACGGCCCACCCCAAAAATTGTGGTTTGTGAAGCGACTCCCCAGGAAGCCCTCAGAAACCACATCAACGCTGCCGTTAGCCTCACCCCGAGGAGCGACCAGCCCTTTGCTGCCGCCCTGGGTGGGAGCTCAGATACATGCTCGTGCTATCGCAGCTCCGAGATGCAAAGCCCTGCAGACAGGGCAGGCTCAGACATGAGAGCCGGGAGGTTTGCACATGGAGGAAGAAAAAAAGGCCACGACTCCGGAGCTCGGATCGCTGCTTTTCCAGCCCTGTGGAGATGCCAGCACGGGCTGAGATTGAAGGAGATGTGTGCCTGGTCGTGGATGAGCAGTTTGGTGCAGAAATCTGTCCCAGGCTGGTGGGAGACTCTCTGAGGGGAGAAAGTGGGATTCGAGTCTCTGCTTGGCTCCCTGTCCCCAATTCCTGAGCTCTGTGTTGTGGGTAAAAATGAGATGGGAACCACAGAAGACACTATTCGGGGGGGGGCGGGAAATGCAGATGGCAACGTGTGTAAAGCATATGTGCAACAGAGGTTTCTCTCCAGCTAGTGCAAGAAATGATTCCCTCTTCTTCCTTTCCAGCCATGTTTCCAGGTCTGTGTCTCCTACTACGACATCTCAGATACAAGCCAGGAAGAAGCGGAGAGGGGTGAGTCTCATTTGCGTTGACCAGGGTGGTTGTGCTGTGTCTCCCTGGGGGGTCAGGCTGGCCCCAGCTGTGTGCCAGGGCTCCCCGTGACATCTCCTGTGTGCGGTGGGGTGCTGCTGGCACGTCCTTACTGGGGGGAGACGGTGCAAAATCAACTTTACACCGCTCCCTGCTCCATCTCCTGCAGAACTCTCCTCGCAGCCAACTGGAGATTTTTTGCAGAGGTTTGGCCTCAAATCTGGCAGAAAGGGCTGGAGATAGGGGTGGAGGAAAGCAATTTCACCTGGGGTTATCACACCAGTCAGTTAATGTTTCTTTGCTCAGCTTTTGCACCCAAAACATTTACTTATATGGCCCTGTTCAAAGCGCCTCTCTCAACCTGCCATAGCTGCTAATTAGGGCTTTAAACCCGTGAGCTGTGGCCGTAAATGACCGTGGTTTCTTCTCTCCACTTGGAAACCTCCCGCAGATCATTGAGAAGCGGCGCCGTGACCGTATCAACAGCAGCCTCTCCGAACTGCGGCGCCTGGTGCCCACCGCCTTCGAGAAGCAGGTGTGTGTCTCCATGATTTCCACTCATCCTCCTGCGCGGGCTGCATTTCAGCAGTGTAAGGGTAGAGCCCTCAGAATGAGAAAGTCTGGAGCGTTGCTATGTCTTTCTTATCATCATCACTTCAGGGAGTAAGTAGGTGGTGAAACTGGGTGGTAAAACAATATTAACAAATATTCAGGAGCCCTAGGGAGGATAAATTCAATCCAGAAAGTGTTTTGCAGATACGAAGATGCACAGAAATGGGGATTTTCAATTTGCATCAGGGGATCTTGGGAAGGAGCTTCATTTTCTACTCACTTGATGTTGAAACCAGAGCCAGTGCCCGGGATGGATCCCCTGCTCCAATCTGAGCGCTCCTGGGCTTCAGGAAGGTTTCGGGGAGGAGGTCATCGGGAAAAACCCAGCTGCTGAGAGGCACAAAACCCTAGACCATAAAATGATGAATTGCTCTTTTTCTCCTGCTCCCAACACACAGGGGTCTTCCAAGCTGGAGAAGGCAGAAATTCTACAAATGACAGTAGATCACTTAAAAATGCTTCACGCCACTGGAGGAACAGGTAAGAACTGCTCTTGCAAGCATATGGATGAGGTGAAGGTGAAAACCTGGAAGAAAATTCCCCATCAGCCTCAGCAGCAAGCAGTATCTTGGTGCTGGTGTGCCTTGCTGACACCAGCCAGCACCAAAACGAATGCTGCCCTGCCTGTTTCCCAAGGGAAATATTTTTCGAGGGAGGGCAGATGGACGTTTCCTGCCCTGATGTTTTTCTTATGTCTAACATATGGGTCAGCATCCCATGCATACATTTAGAAGACTTGGGTATGTGGGATAGCAAGTCCCAAAGACGCACAGGGACAGCACCGCTGCTGTTGTCACGCACCCCACTAAAAGCTGCTCAGCCAGAGACGTGCTTAGTCCTGCTCAGAAATGGAGCCTGCTTCCAGAAAAACGATATTAAACTCTTTACCTCCTCCCTGGGATACATTTCCTGCAGAGGCTGAATTCTGCATGGGGACTCTGCAAATAAACAAGGCTTTTTTCCCTTTCTGTTCTTTTTTTTTTGTTTCTTGGTTGTTATAAGAAGAGAGAGGGAGCCCTGTGCAAAATTCAACAAAGGTCTTATTTGTACTGAGACCTCAGTACAGACCCTCTGTCCTGTTCCAGTTAACAGGATGGAGATCACAGCTCCAGTAAAGAAGCCTCTGGCTTGCTTACCACTCATTTTTGGCTTGGTGGGGACATTGCTGGCATCCAGGCTTTGGTTCAGAGCTGTAACTTGGTCTGGAACATTTGTTTAGATATTCAGTTTGACTGCACTGCAACAAAGAGCTGTATTGTCACGAGAGACCCCGTCAAGCAAAGTGGTCCAGCGCTTCACTGTGCTGTGACATTCCCTGCTTTATTGCTTATCGTCTCATGAAGCTGCAAGTAGGGAGCAGAAGCCTAAAAATCAGCCGTCGGTTGCATTTTATCTTGTTGATTTTTGTGGCTTTGAGCTTTCTCGGCCCAGTGGTTTTGGTTCTGCTACTGTCCCGTGTCCTTCAGCCAGACATCTGTTTAAACAAAGTGTAAAGATTGGGAGCCAGGCAGAGGAAAATGGTGCTAAGCTGTACACTGAGGAGACACAGTGTCCCGCTGTTCTGCAAGACCGGGGATGGTCCATTTGCAAAGAGGGACCCAGCGCCCATCTAGCCCACAGTCATGTCTCCAGCAGTGATAACTGAGAGAGTCCAATAGGAAAAATTTCGTCCTTCCTGAGCACAGTTAATGAAACCTCTTACTCATCTCACAGGCTGGAGTAAGAGGCTTCATGACCCTGGCAGTTTTATCCTGATGAGATAACCACAGATGCTATTCTCATGCACGCAAACGTCCAGTCCTTTCGGACACCCACTTGGCTATCTGCTCTAGTAATATCACTCGGCAGCAAAGTGCCTCAAGTGAAATACACAGTGCATTAGAGAGGGTAGTGAAATCAAAGCACATTCCTGAGCTCTGCATGGACTTACTGTCACCCGTGTCCTCTCCCTACAGGCTTCTTAGACGCTCGAGCTCTGGCCGTGGATTACAGGAGTATCGGCTTCCGCGAATGTCTCACTGAAGTTGTCAGGTACCTGGGCATCCTCGAGGGCCAAAACGCTGCCGACCCCATCCGGCTGCGACTCCTCTCCCACCTGAATAATTACGTGGCAGAAATGGAGCCTTCGCCTGTGGCCACTTCCCTCCTGCCCATCCAGACGTGGCCGTGGTCCTTCCTCCACAGCGCTGCTGGCCCCGTGCAAATCCCCAGGAGGGAGGCTGCTCCCGCTCCGGTTGTTTTGACTGCATCTTCCCTGGCTTACCCAAGCCCCGCTGTGAGGCCAGCCCCGCTTCGCCGTGTCCCCAGCGACATGCTGCCGTCCCGCCGAAGCTTCCTGGCCAGCAGGATGGCCTCTTCCAGCCGGAGGGCCCGAGGCACGGGCTCGTCTGCAGCCATAGCAGCCGTGCCCAGGATGCCGTCGCCAGCGGGAGTGTTGAGAGAGGGTTCGTCCAAGAGCAGCCAAATCGCGACGTTCCTCTTCTCGCCAGCCTCCCCCGGCGTCCCTGTTCCGCCGGCTTACACGGTGCCTCCCGCCTTGGGTGCTGCTGCGCAGGGACCCGGGATCAGGGTTGGGACATCCAGGATCTGCCGCTCCTGGGCGACTGAAATCGGGGCTTTCTGACCTTCCCCTCCCCTTCGGAGACAGGAATTCTTCAGCACTCATTGCCCACAGGCCTAAGAACAAACTCAGCTGAAAAGGCATCTTTCCTGCTTTGCAGAAGCCAAGGATCCATCAAGAAAATTCTCTTTACTCCCGCTCCTCGCACTGCCTTCCTTGCCTCACCATCACATGGCCTCTCCCTCGTGATGCCTGCAAACGTAAATCACATCCAATTTGATGCACTTATCTGCACGCGGCTGTACTCCAGACCCTTCCGGCTACGAGGGAGGGGGCACATGCAGATCCCAACCCTGTCCCTCTTCCAGCAAACCCCTCTGCAGAGCCCAGCGTTGCTCTCCTTTGGAAAAGAGCCAGCCTTGAAATACTGTCTTATTTCCTTGGGGACTCGGAGCTGCCAGACAGAGACTTGCTCCTGCTGATTCCCTGCGATGTGTCCCCCAGCTGCAGCACCTAATTCTGGTGTGGTGGGACAAAACGCAGCTCACCCCCCTCCCCAGCACTGCTGGCACCCGGCAAGGCAGGCTAGAGCCACCCCAGCTCCCTTAACGAACAGGCTGCCTGCTAATCCCCGTGCTTTCCTCGCGGCATTACCAGCTTTTCCCACTTATGTGCCCTTAAGGTGGAGTGAGGCAACAGCTTAACAGAGCTCGTTCCCACAGCCAAGCTGAAATACCGCCGTGTCTGCAGGGCCCGTGCTGGGTCCCTGCACAAACCGTGCAGGAGCAGCCGGCCAGGCCACCTGGGCGGAGGGAGGCTTCTGCAGCCCTTGCTCCGCACCGAGGTGTGAAGAGGCGAGACGAGGCGAGACAGAGGATTTCAAAGGGACGTCTGTCACGGAGGGGAAGGCTCTGACGGCCAAAGTGAGAAGAAAAAGCCTTTCCCTCTGCCAGTCTCCCCGCTGGAGCCGTCTCTCCTCCATCCCCTGCTGAACAGCCGTGACTGCAAAGGGGGGGAATGGGTCGGACCAGCCAGCATTTAAAGTGCCTCCCTTATTCTCTCTTAGCCCTGCATCCCTCACTTTCTCCTCCCACAATGTCTCTGTTTTCTTTCTTCAGCACCATGTTTTGGTCTCACATCGCTCATCCCTCTCCCTGGGCCAGGATGAAAACCCACTGAGGTTTGACCGCAGACCTCGGGCAAGCTCTGGGTCTGCACTTGTCCTGATTCCCGAGAGCTTTTTCTGCCTTGGCCTGCCTGCCCCTAGATAACTGACGCAGCAGATATGCCTCTGCTCCTCCAGCTGTCCTCCCCTCCTCTCTTCTTTGGGCAGAAAGGAACAGAAACTTGAAGCTCTTGAGCCACCCTGCTCCTGTGCCACATCCCTAACTCCCATGGTGACCAGGGCAGGGTCTCCCAGTGCTCCCCCTTGTCTGAACAGCCCCCGCTCCCTGCGTCTGTGCCTTGACTTTCTGGGGTACACGTGCAGAATAGCCTGGACCCAGTTGCATGCCCACCCCAAGGAGTCTCGCCCACCTCTACAGCACTGTGACACAAAAAGAGAGGAAAGTGTGGAAAGGTCAGTGCAAAGAAAGGTAAAAAAAGAGGGAGAAGATCTCTTGAATGGGAGAGGCTCTCCCCACGCCTCAGGTCAAACGCGCAGCCGGTTAGACTGTGTGGATGAGCTGGTGTTTGCGTTCCTACAGATTGTACCTGCCATGTGCATGTGGATGTATGTATCTGCTATTGTTTTGGAAGTGAGTCCCTCCCAGTTGTTTTGGTGAAAGTCATCGCACTTAACACACAGAAATGCCTCTGCTGCTTCTCCTCACCCTTGTCCTGAAGTGCCAGAATCAGCCAGGGACAACATATTCCCTTTTAATAAAGTCAGAGGAGGTCCTCGCGGACCCCGCTTGTTCCTGCGGCTGGTCGGCACGCTAGAGCTCACAGCAAGTAGCCCGGCCTCACTTTACACTGTGCAGAGCTGTTAGATTCACGAGCTGTGACATCCAGCAAAGGTGTCTAATAAAGTCTTTCAAACCCCTGTCCTAGTTGTGAAATGTAGTGTTGATGTGAATCTATTCTGCTAATCCAGCCTGCTTGGATGACTGCTAGTTTTGCGACAGGTGAGCTTTTGTTCCTGAAAAGCTTCAAAAAAGGTAAGATGTAGCTTGTAAGGTAGCATCCCTGCTGGTTGTTTTATAGCTGCTGCTCTTGGTAACTCTGGTCCCATGACTTTTTACTTTGCAAACCGCTACGTGAGTCAAAATCAGCTGGATAGTCAGCGACGCTTGCCCTGAGATTGGCAATAATCCGTGGCTTGAGAACAAATAATTTCATTTAGCTACCAGTGTCCACAAAAATGTCAGGGAACAAATCGGGTCCAGCAGAGCCTTGCAGCCAGACGCCGAGGGCTCGCCTCGGTCTCCTGACCCTTTGCAAGCAGGACCAGAATAACCCCTGCTGCATCTTGCTGTCGGGAAACGCTTTGGACTAAACAAAGAGCCACAGCTGAGAGCTTGTCTCTGTTCTGAGGAAAGGACCAGTAAATGATCCTGCTCGTGAAAGGTGCTGGGATAATTTTCCGGGGAATGGTGGGAATTCAACTTCCTTTCCCATAACTCCTTCTCGCTCCAAAATGCCTTTCAAAACCGCCCATAAATCCCTGCCTTAAGTGCTGTGTTGGGAATTGCTGGAAGGGAGCGACTGCAGCTGTGATGGAGTAACTCGGCATCCGTCTGGAAGCGGAGAGAAACTTCAAGAGCAATAATAGGGCTATTGATGACGGGTCGTCCCGCTGGTGCCTGGGCTGCCCCGACCCGGCTGGAGGCAGCGGTGGGAGCTCAGTGCTCTGGTGTGGCCTGGGCCAGAGAGAGGAACCAAATTACCCTCCGTGGGAGGCAGGCATACAAACCAGCCCCGCGGGCTACAGTGGTAAAACAAAACAGAGACAGTGAAAAAAAACCCACTTCCTGATCTCTGCTGATCAAACGGGAGCCAGAGCGGGTGGGAGGGCATCAGTTCAGGCCCGTGGGGTTTTCTCCCCATAGCAACATGGTGATTAGAGCAGTAGCCCGGGACTGGAGCTTCTTTTTTTTTCCCCAGGGTTTTCTTTAGCCTAAACGTCTTCTCTAACACATCCTGGCAACTTTTGATCTACCCTGTAGGGGAAATCCCCGAACTCTCGGCGCACTCTCTTCATCCTCGTTCTTCAGGCAAAAAAACATAAAGAGGTCTATGGGAACGCGTGGGCTGCGTTCAGCGCGGTCCAGCTGGGGTTGCTCGGTGGCACACAGCGGTGTTAAATACCCCTCCAGCTCCGACAGTGGGGAGGCCGGAACAAAACAGGGTCTCGATGAACGAGCCTTCGCCTGCTACTTGGAGGGGACAAGGCTGCTCCCAGGCTGCGGGACATGGGCTATGCAGCAGGTGCTCTAGCAGCAAGAGAGTCCTGGTCTCCCAAATTCCCCTGCATGAAAAATGTTGCTTATCTCAGTTCTGCTGTTGCTTGCCCTGGGTGAAATGCTTTCCCTCCTGCACTTCATTTTTCCGCTTGCAGTGCAATCCCGGCCTGCCCTCTACTGGTAAAATCCCAAAGCTAAGGAGTAGAAATCCTAAACCGGGGTCAGCATTTGGTTGAAAACTTGCCATCCGTGTTGAAAAATGGATGATCTTTTATGATGACCATCAGCAACTGAGGTACCGCCCAGACACACGATAGCAGAGCGGCTTGGGAGGCCTCCAGGTGGTGGGTCTCACACCAGCACCATTGATGGGGACGGGCTGGCAAGATGAAGACATGAAAAGATGTAACCTTTGCTCCAGGCACTGCTGAAGGTCTTGAGGGGGTGAACTGGGAGGATCTTGGGCATCGCCGGTCACCAGGAGCAGCTTGCACTCGTGTGCTGAGGGTACCAAAAGAAGTGGGGTCCCTGGGTCAGTTTTGGGCCCTTGTGGGCAGAGGGTACCCCCAAGTTTGTGTTGGGAGCGAAAAGGACCGAGGAAAACAGGGGACTGTAGCTGTCTGCTTGGTGTCCCCTGGGAGGGGACATGAATGTCAATAAATATGTTTCAAATAAAAGCCATTCTCAGTGTAGCCACAGCGACTGCTTGCAGCCAAAGGGCATTTTATGTGGAAACATGTTCTTCTAGCTCTGCTGTGTTTTGACTTTAGCTGTCAGAGTGGGAGCCACTCCGAACTCCTTCCACAGCAAGACACTTGTCTCAGCCCGTGGTTTCCCAGCTGAGGAGACGCCGGGCTGCGGAGGACCAAGCCGCGGAACAGCGGCAGGCGCCAGGCGCGATCCCACCAGTGTGTACCAGTGTTACCTCCCAGCACCGCCGGCTACTGGGGGGAAGATGATGAGCTCAAGCGGAGAATTATTTGTGTCTTTAGAAAATAACCTGGACTGAAAATGTTGCAAAATATTACAGTTTACTTTGCTATTATTACCTTTTATTCTGCTCCTCACGATTATTTCACTGTAATGAAGGGATAGGTATCATATCCCATTTTTATGATAACATCATATCCCACTTTTAAAGCAAATTAAAGGCAATGTAATGTAGAATCAAAAAGTCACAGCAGACCAGCTACCAGCCTCTGTAGACTATCTTAGTCCCCCTTAACAGGACATTCATGGTGCCTGAAGGTCACTGATGAATCACTGAATCCCGCACTGCTGTGTCCTCACGCTCTGCTGAAGATGCTGGAAATAGATAATTATGGGTCTCCCCGGAGCTGAATCTCGTGAGCGTGAAGCTGTGGGACAGTGGAGGGGGGTGAATCCCTCTCTTGTTCCAGCAGCTTTCTTCTGCATTCGGAGTTGTTCAACCCTCACCCTGGGAAGAGGGACTGACAGCTCGCTTCCACGGGGAGACGTCGAGGACCCTTGGTCCCGCTCCAGGGCGGCCCATGATGTGAGCTGGCGCGGCGCCGGGGCTGCCGCAGGAGCTCACACTTACTTGAGGAAAAATTATGCTCTGAAGAGGAGGCAGCTGTGGGAATGGCTCCAGCTACGACCACTCCTCATCTCACCGCCAGTGACACCTCCAAAACCATAGCTTGGAGCAGCGAGAAAAATTATCCCTGAGGAATTATTCGCCCTCCTGGTGCATTCCTCTGCCCGTCCTGCTCCTTGCCCCGGTCCCAGCCCCATGGTTCCACTTTCTCCAGGAGGCTGCCCCAGGCCCCTCGTGTTTTGTGGCAGCACAGAGCTGTCCCACGAGACATCTGCATGTGTAGGATGGGGATGGGATGGGAAACAATCCCCAAAACACCCTTCTGGGGAGTGTCGATGTGTGTGTCAACTGCCCTAAAACCAGCCTGCCATCCCCGCGCAGTGACAAGATTTTGGTGACACTTGAGCCACCATGGGATCAGTATGTGGACTGAGCTGTGAGACCGCACGGCTGTCCTCCAAACGCCGCCCGGGCGCCATTTTTCATGGCAATCACATAGATTTGAAGGATTAGGAAGCTTTTGTGCTTATTTATTGGGCTGGTTCCTGCCTTGGGGGAGGTGGACATCTCAAGAGAGGTGAGGGTGGATGTCGTTGGGCTGCCTGAGGAAAACCAGGTCTTGCTGAGGAGCGGTGAGGGGCTGGGGTCTGAAGGGGAGCGGCTGGCAGTGTGGCACTTGTCCCTCCTGGCGTGCATTCATCGTGAGGGGCCAGAACCACCCCGGGGGATTTGGGATTCCTGGCGCTGGGTGCGGTTTAGAATGAAATGGAGGGCCAGCTTGTCCTGGAGCACATGAGGAGGCCGGAGCCAAGGCGATGGAAATGGAATCCTGAGGGGCCGTGGGCCGCCATGTCCCCCATGAGGGTCGTCGACTGGCGACCCCAAAATGGCGGGCGGGGGCGCCGCTGCGGGAGCCGCGAGCCTCCCCCTTCAGCCGGCGCTGGCCCCGCCCCTCCTCGGCTCAGGCCGGGCGGGCGGCGGTCCTCCCCCCCGCTGGGGTCGCTGCAGCGGGCGGCGGCAGCGCGTCGGGCGGCGGGGGTCGCTCCCCGCCGGGCCTCGCCGCCTCCTTCCCGCGGCACGGCGGCCCGCTCGCGCCGCCGCGGCGGCTATAAAGGGGCGCCCGCCGCCCGCCGCCGCCTCTCCGCTCGCCGGGCCGCAGCGCGTGAGTCGGTGTCGGGCCCAGCGCCGCCCCGGGCCGGGACCGCAGGGCAGGGAGGGCACGGGGAAGCGCGGGGGCGCCGGGCGAGCGCGGCTCCGGCCCGCTCCCTCCTGTCAGCCCGGCCGCCCCTCTGGGCGCTCAACCGCCGCCGCGTGTTATTTATTGCCCCGCTAGAGCCGATCTGTTTTATGTAGATATAAAATATAAGCCTAGCAGAGAAGATTTAACTTTAAAAGAAAGGTTCGTATAAGTATATATTACAGAGAGGATTATTTTTCCTATTTTTTTTTTTTTTTTACCTCAGAAAATCAAACGGCCTCCGCTCTGGAGAATTGGGGCTAAATTAGACTCTTAAAGCGAAATAAGGCACGTGGTGTTAGGGAGATCGAGGAGGGTTTTGTCCCAGTGCTGACGGGAGAAACGCTCAGGAGCTGGCGTATGAATTTTGGCTTCATATCTGACCCCTGCTCTCCTGGAGGCTTAACTTTGTTTTTTGCTGATTTTCAGGCCTCTCCTCCCCCTCAGCCGCTCTCTGTCCCGGGGCCTGGTGTGGCAGTGTCCCCTGGTCCCCCCCCACTGTGCCCTCCCTCTGGTCACCGGCCTCCTGCCAGCCCCCAAGCTGTATCTTCAGGCCCCTGCTTACTGAGGCTTTTAAATAAGATTTTGAGTTTTCCCCCAGTTTAAATATTTACGAAAAGCTTGACTTAAAGAAACACCAAGAGTAAAACCCTTTTAGTTCCTGGTGAGAGCACGTGCTGGGTGGAAGATGAACACAGCTGCCAGCAGTTACCCGATGGCGTCGCTGTATGTGGGTGACCTGCACCCCGATGTCACCGAAGCCATGCTCTACGAAAAGTTCAGCCCTGCTGGGCCTGTTCTCTCTATTCGGGTCTGCAGGGATATGATCACCCGCCGGTCCCTCGGGTATGCCTACGTCAACTTCCAGCAGCCGGCAGATGGTAAGTGACATACACAACCACATCTATGGCTTTTTTTTCTTCGCCTTTATTAACTTTTTGCCACTAATCCACACTGCTGTTCATGTGTATTGCCATGTAGCTGCCTACCAAAATGTTACAGGGTAAGTAATCACTTGCTAGTGACTGAAGCTGGAATATTTTTTACTGCTTGGTGTCTACAAAATACTCTGCAAGTGCACATCTTGGTAACATCTCTGATAGATAGACCTATTTCTGTCTTACTGATACTAAACTTTGGAGACTTGGGTTTGTTCCAGCTCGCATAAGAGAATAATCTCCGCTGTGTTCCCCTTCGTTCTCGTGTAGGTTTGGGCTGTTTGTGTGGGTCTTCGTGCAGTCAGTCCTAGCAGAAAAAGTTCAGAGTAGTCAGCCCTGGTTGAATGCTTAGTTTGACTGGCTGAGCCTCTGGCTGGCCACTCACTCCAGTTTCATATTTGGGAGATCTGATGGACTGCAGGTTGCTGTGGTTGTGCAAACAGCCCCTGGATGGGTCTCCCAGTCTGGGAAGTGGAATTCTTGGATTAATGGGAAAGAAGATGCATTGTTCAATGCATGGGAAACCAGGTTGTCTCACACCCAGAAGCCAGGTTGATTTGCTCTTGCCAGGCTCTTTTTTTTCATACTTTAATTTGGCTCCTGCTCAAGTAGGTATTCCAGAGCTGAAGCAGCAGTAGCACGTGAAAGATGGGACAGAAGAGGTCATTTTGGAACCTGTCTTTTCTGGAAGAAAAATGGGTCAGCGTTTTCTGCCCTAGTTTTCAGAGCCTTTGCTTGTTGACTGGGTGCAAGTTTATTGCTCTGTGCTGTGATTTACCAGTATCTATATGCGATAGAGACATCCAAAGGACAGATGAGAGCAAACTTTTCTTTGAATTCAGAATCCATTCACAACAGCACAGACTTCAGCAGCAAGTAAACTTTCCTTTAGCCTGTAGTAGGTTATCCTGCTTTACATTTTCGCAGACAGCAGAGAGTGGTCTGTTTGTTGCACAGGGTAATACATTGACTTTGGATCAAAGTATTTGTTGTGTGGAAAACAAACATTACTATAAAATTGTATTTGTGCAAGCTAGCAGAGCCTCTGGGGTTGAGCTGTTGGCTGGAATGTTTGGATTTTACATAGTCTGTTGTGATTATGTGCCATCCTAGCTTCCATCGTCTCCCAGGTCAAAGTACCTTCTGCATGTCCTTTCCTTGGGATGCTGACTGATCTGATCGAGTGCTCCTGATCCTTTCTCTTGCTAGGCTGATAAAAAGCTGGCTTGCACCCCAGTGCATAATTTCTCATTCATGGAACTCTCAGAAGTGCTTTTTATGCAGGCAAAGTAATGTATTTAGTGTTTTAAAACTTCTCAGTGAGAAGGAGAAAACCTGAGAGCCTGTATATGTGGTCCTCTCCTGCTCTGATGAACCTGTCTGCTCTGACTCCCTCTTATAAGACCGCCTTGGTACGTTCATGTGCTGTACAAGCAAAGGTACCGTTATCCAGGCTCACCTGCCTTTGTCTAGGCTATGATCTCATTTTTTTAGGATAAGAGAAATAAAAACAAGCAGCAGAAATAAAGCCAAGGAGGAACTCGGATTAGATAAATGTTGGGGAGATGGGGTGCAAAAGTATAGAGAAAGTTCTCTTAAAGTAGAGAAGACTTGTATAATACATGTAGTTACGATCTTAAAAGGGAAGAGTGGCTAGCCACATGTACTTGCTTTAGCAGAAAGAAGTTCTGCACCTCATACAAGTACGAAGACAGGTGGCCTTCCATTATATTTCAGGGTAATCTTTTATGGTAATAAATAGGTGGGAATTTAGAGAGAGGTTGCATCATTCTGGGCTCCTGGTGAGGCAGCAGACATTTTGAGAAGTCCCAGTACTTCAAGTGATCCTTTGACAAAGTAAGTGGTGTCTTGTTACTGGTAGGTCTTAGAAGGTCAAGTGATTTAAACCGAATCATTGAGTTAATATTGGGAAGGAGAAATATTCAAACTCCTCCTGCCCTCGTGAAGAGATCTCTTCTGAAGTGCTCTGAATTTCTTCTGTCTGGCAAACTGCAGCATGTGTTACTTTGCATAAGTGAAAAACAGCTGCTGTACTAAATGTAATGCAGCAGAATATAAACAGATAATTTTGGAAAGGTGAGCCAGTTGGTGGTGTGTTGCGGTGTCTCGAAAGTAAAGACCTGAATATGAAGAATATAATTCTTATTGTCAAATGCAGAAATTTGGCTTTTGTTTTTAAGGTGGTGGTACTCAGTACTGCCTGCATGAGGGCTTTCTGAAAGAAGGAGGCATCTGTCTCTTCTTCCAGCAGTGCATAATCAGAAATGCATTTGGATTTCATTTTACTAAATCTGTGAAAAGATGGGGGTGTTCTGTAGCACTGTAGGGATCTGTTTTGATTTATGGGTGATAGTAGATGCTACAAAAAACCACGTAAAAGTACTAAGCAAGCTTTGTGCTCTGAAAACTTTTAGGGAAGTTCTTGTGGACGCATCATTAGTATGCTTGAAGTGGTAGTAGATATTAAAGAAGTTGGTATGACAGCTTGCGTTTCCCTGGCACCTTTATGGAAGGACAAGTGCTTTGTAAATCTGAAGAAAACAATGTTTTAACTTTTTTGTGTGGGAAATAAGACTCTGTCCATATGACTAGAGAAAGACCACAGAGCAAGTCAAGTAGCCAGAACTCTTCCCCATTACATGGGGCCACTGGGAGATCACACTGTAACATCCTGAATGTGCTCTGTACTTCCAGAGCTCCTGTGTCTGAATTGATTCAGAGCTTGCATTTTTCTTTACATTTTTGTTAGGTAATGAAGTGATGCTTGACCTTGGAAGGGGTTACTTTCTGGACATGCATTGTCTAACTGGTAGTCTGCTGCAGGGAGGTTATTTTTAGTGAAAATAAGCTCTGCTGTTTTCGATTGCAGTTCTTTGGCGTAGTAACCAGTGAATGCTGAATACTGAATCTGTCATACTGTGATAGGCAGATTAAGGAAATGCTTCAAAGTTCTGGCTAGTTCAGGCTCAGCTGTGGTCGTTAATATTTATTTTTTTTGTCCATGAAGAAGGGAAAGAAAACAAAACTAATTTCATTTGAAAGAAAAGCTGAATTTCCTTTTTCATGTGTTCCTCATGCAATTTAATTACATTCCAGGGTTTCATAGCATTGACAACAGTCATGATGTGACAACTCAGATAATGAAGCAGAGAAACTTTATAGTATGGCTATAGAGATAAGCTGTTCTGGAAGTACAGAGAAAACAGAACATTTCCCAAGCCAAGAAAGAACCCAGAGCTGGGATTAGATAAGCGTCTCTGAAGAAAGGTGTAGAAGAGCCTAGATAAACTTTTTGTCTCTTCCTTAAAGAAGAGAAGACAACGCAAGAGAAGACCTGTGTAATGATAAATGCAAGTGTGAAGTTAAAAGGGAAGAGTGGTTACTTACATATGCTTCATTGCCAACAGCATTTTGTTCTAACTTCAGCGATCGAGGGATTTGTCTGATTTGTATGCAGCCTCTCTTTTTTTTTTTTTTTGAAAAATAAGTGGTTAAATTTGTGCTATGTGCTTTTGTTGTGGGGTCTTTTTTGCTTAGTGATGTAAGCCATCTTTGCAGAATGAAACTCCTTGTGCAGAGTTTCTCATGGGTAAATCTTGGGGTGTGTGTGCGGTTATCTGTCTTTATGCTGCTCAATCACAGTTGCTAATTCCAGCATTGTGTTAGCTCTGCATCAGGGAGCCTGTAAGGGAGATTAATTACTTTGAGGCCTAAGGCAAGCTGCAAGGAGTGTTCATATGCTTTCCCTATCCAGAAGGCTATGGAAGAGAAATGAAAAGGAAGCCTGAAAGGGGTTAAGAGTGTGTGTAATGTTATATATGAATTGCAGTTGAGTCTGCTGGAAGGATGACAGGAACCAGTGGGAGAGAAACAGATACAGGAACTGAAATGGCTGAAGCTTTGTGGCTTAAATAAAAGAAGATGAGAAGGTGTTTGCTCAGATTAAGGAAATGAATCTGATGTGCCTAGTCTGAGTAATTCACGTAACTCATGCTGATCCTTTACAGGTTTTCTTAGGTACTGGTGTAATGTGATTGCATTTCCACCTGTGGGTATGGCAGACCTTCCTCAAATCAGGGAATCCATCTAAGGCTTTCTTAAACCACTGCTCACAAGAAGTGTCTGAGTGAATTTCAAGCTGAGTATAATAATAGAGTGGAATACTAGCGAGCTATTGAAAGAGCAGTGCAATAGTATCTGCTTAAGTATGTGCTTAGGAAGCTTGAAAGAACTGGGAGTAAGTTCATGACTAGTCTGTATCAGTGTGGCTGCTGCAGTGTTTCACAGTTCCCTCTGGTTGCATGCCACTGCTTCATCTGCTTGTCACCTTTCAGCAGGAGCCCTGTTTCTGCTGCAAATGGTATATACAACTAGTTTGTGTCCTTGCCAACACATACTTCTGGAGGACCTCTCCCTGCTATAAATAAACGCTGCCAAATTTGACAAGCTGGACCAAGTCGCCTGCTGAAGTGCCTACTAGGAATGGACTGCAGGAAGAACCTCAGCTGCATTGATTCAGAGTAGCAGCTGAGGAATCATTTTAGCATGGCAGTTAATTGCATTTAACACCTTTGACTAAACAGAGCTGGTAGAGTTGTAGCAAGTATAACTTTCCTCCCTAAATTATTTTCTTTTTTTTTTCCCAAACCTGACTACTTCAGGAATGACGTTCATCAGAGGTTGTTTTCCAGCTGGGGGTATGAGTGAAGGACTGGGGAACATAGCAACAGCACCACTTCAATTTAAAAAGCAACAACAACAAAAAACATTTTCAAAGCACATGAAAAATTCTGAGAAACTTCCATGCAGTAATTGAAACTGACTTTGGGGGTAGGGAGTGCTGGAGACTTTTGTAGGCAATGTCTTGTTGGAGTTCCTAGAGGTAGTTCCATGAACTAACGAACTGTTCCAGTTACTCTGGTTGCACTAGCAGTCACATGAAAGGAGAAGGTGTTCAAATTGGCGTTTTCCTTGAATTTGCTGCTTCTGAAATCTGATCAGCAAGTATCATTGGGTGAAGGTGGCCTGGAAGAATTGAGGCAAACAAATTTGGAAAACTTGTGTTCTGCCCTGTTAATATTCCTTGATTTTAATGCCTGGCTATCCCTATCTTTCCCTGCTTCGTGCTGGGAATTAACAGTCTGTCGTCTTCTCTGCACACTCCATGCTGGGACTGTTTTCTGGCACAGAGGAGTCCCAAGCATCTCAATTTTATGAACAAGATCCTAATGTGTGTACGTAATGATGCTTTTAATATATCAGTAGGTAGCAGAAATAGAATCATGAAGGGGGTTTTGGTGTAGGTTAGAATGACAGTGCTGGGGTTTTAGAGTTTAGATAAATGCTTCCCTGTTAATCAGGTCGGGTATATGGACTTTTTTCCAGAGTTTTGTCCATTTTTGCTGTCATCTTTAGATTGAGCAACTTGGAATCATTTTTTGGCCACCTAAGTTACAGAGGCTGACTCATGTCTTCTTCCCAGCCAGCCACGTGTTCGTGCACGTTTTCCCTGACCTGATAGGGAGATGATCCTTTTCTCTTAGTAGAAATGAGTACGGGTAGGTGTGAGCTGCATGAAAAGCAAACAAGCCGAACAGCCACATTTGTTGCTTCCTTTTTTTTCCCCCAGGGTTTCCTGTATTTCTTTTCCTTCTTTGGGTACAGCAATTTACCTTTTTAATAATTAAGAATATAACTAATAAACCCCAGGCATTTTGACATTAATTTTGCTGTGGTTGTTAAAACATTACTATCATGTAAATTTAAAATAGTCTATTAAACCTATCATATACTTAAACAATTCTGGTGACTGTGCTGCAAAGACCTCCCTTGAAACACTGAGTTAAAAAGTCATTGAAATTGATTGCCCATGATATTGCCCCAAATGTCCCCATGAGCTGAGTAAAATTCAGAGAAAATGATCACCCACATGATGGAAACCTTTATTCTTTAACAAACCACAGAAATCTGTTCTTAACTTCTCTTGCAGCTGAGCGTGCTCTAGATACCATGAATTTTGATGTGATCAAAGGAAAACCCATTCGCATCATGTGGTCTCAGAGGGACCCCTCCTTGAGGAAGTCAGGGGTTGGGAATGTCTTCATTAAGAACCTGGACAAATCCATTGATAACAAGGCACTTTATGACACATTCTCAGCGTTTGGGAATATTTTGTCCTGCAAGGTGAGATGTGGTTACTTTGTCCCATTCTGTTATAGCAGTGACATGATCAGACACGTCCAATGCAGGAAACGAAAGGGACACCTTTCACCAGTTCAGGAGTGGAGTCTGTAAAAGGCGGAGTTAACCAAAAGGTCAGGGATTGCTGAAGTTACGTCAGATTTGGTCATGAAGCGTGCAAGTCTGAAACACAGATAGCGTCTTCCTAGTGTTTACCCTTGGCAGTAACCTATTTTTGCGTGCTGGCCTTGTGTCTGAGTGTGAAGGAGGAGAAAATGTGTTCAGAGAGCTGACACTTTGTTTTCCTTCCACATGTCTAGGTGGTGTGTGATGAGAATGGCTCTAAGGGCTACGCATTTGTGCACTTTGAGACCCAGGATGCTGCAGATAGAGCCATCGAGAAGATGAACGGCATGCTGCTAAACGACCGCAAAGTGTGAGTGTCACAGCCAGAAGCAGCAACGATCGCATGAACCGTGATGCATCTCGGTATTAACAGGGACACACAAGGCACTGGTTCTCCTGGCCCAAGCCTTGGCCTGCTACCTCTCCACTACAGGGCTGGTGAGTGACCCTGCCCAAGCCATGGCCTGCTACCCCTCCATTACAGGGCTGGTGGGTTTCCCTAACCAAGCCTTGATTTGCTGCCTCTCCGCTAGTGGGCTGGGGTGGGTTTCTGTGGCCAGTACTCTCTCCACTGCAGAGCTGGGTGGGCATCCTTGTCTGACTCTCTCCGCCGTAGGACAGGTGATTTTTCTGGTTGGTCTGTGGCCTGTTTGTCCTTCTCCTGTCACCCTTTCTTGTCCCCATTCCCAGCTCCTAGTACACACTCATTTTTTGCCTCACTGCAAATCACACATTGTTTTTCCACTCTTGAAAACAAGCTGCTTATTGGGATTTCCATTCTTTCTTACAGATTTGTTGGGAGATTCAAGTCTCGTAAAGAACGGGAGGCTGAGTTGGGAGCTAAGGCAAAGGAATTCACCAATGTTTATATTAAGAACTTTGGGGACGACATGGATGATGAAAGACTAAAGGAGCTCTTCAGCAAATATGGTAAATACAGAAACACTTTTAATGAGGCTGTGAATTTCATGACCCATGGTAGTTTAACAGTGCTGCTACCATCTGTATAGCTCTACGTGGGTCACTTTGAGGCTGAGGAATACAAAGAGTTGAGGTGTGGGTAGTGGCTGTGCCAAATGTTGGACAGGAGGCAGAGGCTGACCAGCAGATGAGAGAGAAGGCTGGGGCTATTATATGGAGTTTCATAGTCTTGAAAGTTTTATGATATTTTACTGACCCTGTCCCTTGGTAACAGGTAAAACTCTGAGTGTTAAAGTGATGACAGACCCCACTGGAAAATCCAAAGGCTTTGGCTTTGTGAGCTTTGAAAAGCATGAAGATGCTAACAAGGTATGGCCATTTTTTATGCTGTTTGGGTATCTTCAGAGAAGAAAAACTTACTTGGTTTATCACAGGAGCCTGTTATTAAAATGAGAGAAAATCCTGCCTCAGGCATAACCTCTTCTAGATGTGGGGACTTAGAAACCTTTTGCAGCTTACTAGCTTGACATTCGAGGGTAACAGCATTTCTCCAGATTGAGATCCACACAGAATGCAGTGGTATAATCAAGAATGTTAATTGTTGAAGAAATATTACAGTGCAGGGCTTCAGGAGAAGGAAGGTGTCTAGAGTGAGAACATTGCTTAGAAATGGTCTTCTCTAAGCAGAATGCTTGTTAAAGTTTGGCCTTAATTGCAAGAAGGGCTGGGGATAAATTCACAAGTTGCTGTTAGCCCAGCACTTACCGTGGTGGCGTCAGCATGGTCTCTCCTGATAACTTCAGTTTGTCTTTAATTAGCCTGTGGTTACACGGAAGCAGTGCAAAGGTAATGTGGCAACCTTGGTTTATTGGCTAACAGGGAGGGATACAATGTGAGCTTTGGACAGTCCTGTTCTTAACTGGATCAGGTGCTGTCTTGTTTCAGCAGTTGACAGTTTCCTCTTGAACCCTCTATCCAGGCAGTAGAAGAAATGAATGGAAAAGATATCAATGGGAAAATGGTATTTGTAGGCCGAGCACAGAAGAAGGTCGAGCGCCAGGCAGAGCTGAAGCGGAAGTTTGAACAGCTAAAACAAGAGAGACTCAGCCGGTACCAGGTGAATAGTCTGTTCCTTTTCTGAATTTAAGCACCATCTTCAGTCTATTGGCAGACTTGAAAGGAATTGACAAAGTAATCGGTCATTGTCCTGTGAGATATCCTGGGAGTTAAAACGTAAAGGCGACTCCGTGCTATCTGGGGGCAAAGGGGGCATCAGGGCATAGTCATGGCAATGAAACGTTTAGGAGGACATGAGAAGAGAGTCATGCAGTCTCAGTTACCTTCAAAGGGGGATACCTAGAAGGATGGAATGAGACAGTATAACCCTGTGCTGTTGTCTCTCTAATTTATGACAAAACTGGGTCATATCAGAGATCGCATCTGAATCTTTCCCACTCCTTGCGATATAGTGCTGGACTAGGGACACATGATGCAACAGGAAAGCAGAGGAAATCCAGATGAGCTCCCTTTCACCTCAGTGGGACTTGTCTCTACGCCTTTGCAACATTTATCGCCTTCAGCTTTGGGTGGTACGAAAGGGATGTTATGCTAAATTAAGAGTTTTCAGACAAATTACAGCTCTGGCAGATGGATGCTAACAGTCGATGTGCTCAAGATTTTCTTAAATGTTACAAATGTCTTATCATTCTCTCCCTTCTAGGGTGTTAACCTGTACATTAAAAACCTAGATGACACTATAGATGATGAAAAACTGAGGAAGGAGTTCTCACCTTTTGGGTCAATAACGAGTGCCAAGGTATTGTGGGGTTTGGGCGTATTTGGATTTTAAAGCCTGAAGAAGGAACTGTTATCGACATGGGATTGAAAGGCAGTTCTTACATCCCCTGGTCATTGTGGTTCTGAGAACATCTGGACTAGTAAATACACAGATTTCTTTAGGTCTCGGTGGGATTTTGCTCAAAACTTGCTTCATTCCTTCAAGAAAAGAGGAGGCAGGAAGTGGCAAACATGCTTGTTTGAGGTGGCTCCCAATAAGCATGAAATGGCATTTCCCTATGTGTGTTTAGAGGCTGCACCAAATCTTTCCCATTCCTTCCTGTGCAGTGTGGGCCTGGGGACACATGGTGCTTACAGAAAGGCAGAGTAAATCCAGACAGGTGACTTTTCATTCTTTGAGTACCTGTCTCTACACCTCTGCAACAGTTATGTCCTATCTGCCTAAAATCTGGCATTTAAAAAATATGGATTCTTAGGCTAAGTTCTTGTAATGGTACTCCACTAGCAATTGATCTTTACTACAGGTGATGCTGGAAGATGGACGGAGCAAAGGGTTTGGCTTTGTCTGCTTTTCCTCTCCAGAGGAAGCTACAAAAGCTGTGACAGAGATGAACGGGCGAATTGTGGGCTCAAAGCCCTTGTATGTTGCACTTGCCCAAAGGAAAGAAGAGCGAAAGGCCCACCTAACTAATCAGTACATGCAACGCATTGCTGGGATGAGAGCCTTGCCTGCCAACACAATTATTAATCAGTTCCAGCCTGCTGCTGGGGGATATTTCATGCCTGCTGTGCCCCAGGTAAGCTGAGCTCATGTGTTTTTTTTTTTTTTAACCTGTCTTGGAGCTTTGGTGGTTGAGCTGCAATAATCTCATTGAGCCTTTCTTATGCCTATAAGCAAATAACTCCTAATGAGGGGTGCAGTCAGTGGGGTTAATTCTGTGACTTCCCAGCTGCATGTTCTCTTCATGTGAATTGAGTGTTGAGTCCTGGCAACAACTGCCAAAACATGTTGTAAACAATGTTTGTTATTCATTTAGACGTTGCCTCTGAGCTTGTCTGATCTTTCTTCAGGCTCAGAGCAGACCCACTTACTATGCACCCAATCAAATGACGCAGATGAGACCCAACCCACGCTGGCAGCAAGGGGGAAGACCTCAAGGTGAGCACGCCAGGGACGATATTTTGGTTGTATGACTCTTGGCTGTTATTTTCCAACAAGAACAACGCATGCTTTCTTTTCCGTGCACAACCCCAACCTGCTTTCTTGTAGCTGACTGTCCTGACTTGCCAGTCAGTTCTGTTTTGAGGATTTCCCCTCATTTCTTCCATTAGGCTTCCAGGGAATGCCAAATGCCATGCGCCAGTCTGGACCACGGCCAGCACTGCGCCATCTGGCCCCTGCCGGCAATGCTCCGGCCTCTCGTGGCCTCCCTGCCGCTGCCCAGCGAGTTGGTAAGGTGTCTGCCTCCCAGGCTCTTCCCCTTGTGTCTGAGGGAGGAGGATGCTATTGAGACTTGACTTCTGCTTCCCGAGATGGTTGTCAGATACGGATAACCAAAGGCCACCTGGAGCAAGGGGCAGAGACAGCACCTGAATCTTTCCTGTTCGTTGCTGTGCAGTGCAGGTCTGGGGACAGTGGGTGCTACAGCGCAGCAGTGGAAATCCAGATGGGTTGCTTTTCACTGGTTTGGAACTCATCTCTACACCTCTGCAACATTTACCACTCAAAAAGAATACAAAAAGGCTCTGTAGGTTATGGATATTGTTTTCAGAGTAAAGCATCCAAATTCATTTTATTCCAGTGAATAACTAGAAAATATCTTAAATGCAGGATGTGGAATCCATGATTTAGTTTTAGGGAGAATGGCCCTTTCCTAAACTAGCCAGTTGCATTTTGGAGACCAGTTTCTAAAGACATATTAGACTGTGCAGAGCATAGTTTGAATTCAGCAGTTAATATCAGACATCCCAACTTGCTTGCATGTTGCTACAGGTGTTTGTGATTCTGTTCTCCTCTTCTTTTGCAGGCGTTGGCACCGCAGCACAGAATTTAGCTCCTCGTCCGCCTGTAGTTGCCCCCACTCCCAGAGCGGTTCCTCCTTATAAATACGCCTCAAGTGTCCGCAGCCCACACCCAGCTGTACAGCCTTTGCAGGTAACACAAGGGTCTGGGCTGTGAAGTCCCTGCAGTTACTGCAGTCCAACAGGTTTTACATGCAACCAAAGTGTTTTTACAGAAACTTCAAGCTACTTTTATAACCCAGACAGGTATCATAATTTGGAGTTTAAAAACCTGGCAGTTGTACCTTTGCCAGGGGCAACCTAGTTGGTTTATCTGTCTTGTACTTGCAAGCCCTTTTTTACCCAGATTTGGGTAAGGATATTTTTCTTGGTTCTTTGCTTTCCCATTTTGCAACCATTCATTCTGTCACTTCTTTGCCAAATCCTCACTAGGGTGTCCTTGAAGGCACAGTTTGCTTCTCCCACAAACCTCTGCGTTGTAAAAAAAGTAGGCATGGATGTTGCTCTTTCTCAATTGTGATATTTGTCTCACAATGTTTGATCCAGTTTTTGTAAGATATTTACTGTGCCTGTCTGTGACATTAGAGGGTTTTGAGTTCAGGACTTGGAGGGAACATGTTTGTGAACCAAGGGCACCTTATCTGTCCTTCTCTGAAACTTAAGTCTGCTGTAGGCTTGACAAAGATTGTGTTTTAGAAGGAGGGAATATCTTATTATTGTCTCTGAATATGAAGCAATCAGCCTAGTATCTATTTCAGAACCCTCATGTCTGCCCTTCTATAGGCACCTCAGCCTGCAGTACATGTGCAGGGACAGGAACCGCTAACGGCCTCCATGCTGGCTGCCGCCCCTCCCCAGGAGCAGAAACAGATGCTGGGTGAGTGAAACTCCAGTTCTTACAGGTTGTGTTTTACTTTGGAAGTCCCCTCAGGTTTCAAAGATGACTTTTTAGTTGAAAATCGAGTGTCTGAACTCCTTTTTTCTTTTTTTTTTTTTTTTTTTTTTTTTATCCCCAGGAGAACGTTTGTTCCCTCTGATTCAAGCTATGCACCCCAGCCTTGCAGGGAAGATCACAGGAATGCTGCTAGAGATTGACAACTCAGAGCTGCTGCACATGCTAGAGTCTCCAGAGTCCCTCCGGTCCAAGGTAAACTGTCCTGTTTGTTTAGATGGGGTGGATCATGGGAAGCTTTGGTCAAGAGAACAGATCTCACTAGGTAATTTGTCTCCCCGAGGTGGAGGAGGCCGTCGCAGTGTTGCAGGCTCACCAAGCCAAGAAAGAAGCTGCCCAGAAGGTGGGCGTGGTTGCTGCTACCTCTTAAACCAGGAAGACTGGTGAGTGTCTCGGTCTTTAGCTTCACTTAAAAGCTTCCAGAATCAGAGTAAATAAAGCATGATTGTTAGTGAATGTGGCCAGTCTGGAGGCCTGTGTAGGTCCGGGTGCAGCACCTGTCTGCTTGTAGTCCACTCTTTAAAAAACAAAACAAACCCCTAATGCAGTTTTTCCCAATGGAATTCTTACTGTTGAAGCTTTAGGAATATTCTTCAGAAATCTTATTTTAATTAAGCATCAGAAAGATGTTGCCTAAGTCCCTGAAGTGTTCCTAGCAGTTGACATGTCAAGGAAGGAATAATGTATGGAGATGAGTCTTGTGAAACTGCTAATCTGGGAAATAAAATGAGAGACACAAGATGTTCTAGTGACTTTGAGGCTAAATAGGCTGTTAATGCCCGTTCCTTATCCTGACAACCGTCTGCCTATAGTATGTATTAAAGTGCTGGTGTCAGGAATATCATTTCACTGCATAGGTCTGTCCAAGCAAATGCTGTCTCCTGTGTTTGGAGCTGGCTCTTGTTTAACTTCTGAATAAGGTTTTTGGTTCTTTGAATGCCTCTTCTCGCTTTTGATGGTCCATTTTTGTGTGGGTTTTCTGTGGGTTGTCTGGAAGTACTTTTTGTGAAGCTGTTGTGGTCAGATGTCACAACTCAGAATGGTGAAGAATGATGAATATGATGTTTCATATTTTCATCCGTGTATTTCTCAGTGGCTCCAGTCACTGGCTTCTCTGCTAAAGAGTTTGAATTTCTTGTCAGATGACCAGAAATGGATATTATCCACAACTGCTAACAGCTTCTCTGTGCCTTGCAAATTATATTGTGTGGTTTGTAATGCTGGAAAGTTCACAGGCCTGGAGTGAGGTGGGCTGTATGTGGGTAACTTGTCGTTGTCTTTTCCTCTAGGATGCAAAGAAGCCAAATAGCCCCTTCATAGACATCAGCTCAAGATGTTTGAAGATTCTTCACTGTCCTGCAGATCTCAATGCCATGCATCATATCGCATAGTTATATTGCATTTTGTAAATTAATCTTTAAGATCTTATTTAAAAAGCCAACTCTGAAGCTCTAGATTTCCAAAACCAGAATTGGGCTTGCAAGCTTTTCCTTTGTGGTCAGAACAGAGTTACCCTTTGTGTCTTCTAAGCAGGACATTGAGGATTTTAGGTTGAAAGTATTTTGTGGTTTTGGTTTTAACTGAACAATCCAGTTTGGAAAGTCTGGAAAGCATTTATCAATAAAGGAATAAAAACTTTCACTGTTTGTCATTTTTTTTCTCTAGATTTGATAAATAAATGTGATGTGGCTTAGTAAAACTAAACTGGCAGGCAGTTGTCATGATTGATACATTAAAATTATGATTTAATTGCTTGTTAACTTTGGACAATCACTGTTTTGAAGCAGCTGTGTTAAAATTATGCCACAGGACCATTATGTTGGGTTTGGTTAGTGTCTGAATGGGAGATGACTATAACTAAGCGATGATCAGATAGAAGGGTGAAGTGTGAAAGGGGTTTGGCTTCCTTTTCATCCTCTGCTGGGGAGGAGAAACTTTGCTGTTTTTTGCATATATTTCTACATTTTCGGCTGGATGTTTTCTTTAACAGTTCTGTCATTATAGGACAGTTGGTATCTTATACTCTAAAGGTGGCTGCATTTTGGCAGTGGGGTTCATAAATGATTCGTGAACTATTTTGGGTGATCCTTTAGGATAAAAAGTGTTACTTGGGAAACCTATAGCATGCAGTAATTCTGAAAAAAAGAGCAGTTGGACTCGACACCGTGGATGCTTCTGCTAAACCACCTTCTTGGCCCTGGAGGTGAACACACCGGCTCCATAGTGGAACTGAGGCTTAATTTGTGTTTGGAAAACACCAGAAGCTGCTGGATCATAGAATCATTAAGGTTGGAAAAGACCTTTAAGATCATCGAGTCCCAGGATGGAGCGTCCCAGGGAAGCAGAAAGGGCTCCCACCATTTCTGGTTGCAAGTGCCCCTTTGCCCCTCTCTGTGTCCTCTTTTCCTCGTCAAATAAGCAAGAACCCCCCTTGAAAGCGCGGTGGCGGACTGCCCTCCCCGTGCAGACACCCGAGCACCCCCGCAGCACCTCCGGCCTCTTCCCGCTACAGCCGGGGGCCGCTCGCAGCCCGTCCCCCCCCGTCCCGGCCCGGGCGGAGCGCGGCCCCGCGGAAGGGCGGGCGGCCGGGGCGGGCGCAGCCGCCGAGCGGTTCCGGGGCGGGCCGGGCCGGAGGGAAAATGGCCGCCACCAAGCGGGTGCTGTACGTGGGTGAGTGGGGGGGCCGGGGGCTGCCCCGAGCGGGGCCGGGGTCCGCAGGCGGTGACCGCTGTCCGCCCCGCAGGCGGGCTGGCGGAGGAGGTGGACGAGAAGGTGCTGCACGCCGCCTTCATCCCCTTCGGGGACATCACCGACATCCAGATCCCGCTGGACTACGAGACGGGTGCGTGGCCGGGGGCGGGGGGGGGAGCTGGTCCCTGCCCCGGAGCTGCCGGGGGACGCTGCGTCCCGTCGGGGCATCCCCGCGGGGGGAGCGAGCTCTCCCGGGCGGCTTTCCCCGGGGGGGGAACACGGGAGCCAACCGCTGCTGGGTGGCCGTGGGACCGGCGTGGCTTTGCTGCCCGTGACCGCTTCTTGCTTCTCCCTCTCCAGAAAAGCACCGGGGCTTCGCCTTCATTGAATTTGAGCTGGCAGAGGTGAGAAAGGGGCAAATGCTTGAGCCGCTTGGGCCCTCCTCGTCCTCCCCTGGTGTTTTTGGGCTGGATCCTCTTCCCGTTGGGGATGGCAGTGGTGCGGGTGGTGGAAGCAGACGGGGGTTACCAGCCACAGCCTCGGATTGTTCTCGAGCAGCGGGAGCTGCTGTTCTGCCTTTCCAAGTTCCCGCTTTTCCCGTTTTCTTTTGGGCTAAAGCGTGGCCGCTGCTGGCCCAAACCGCTTTCCTGCTGTCCCGGGAGCTCAGCAGCAGCGGGTGGGTTTCTTGGCTTCGTGGGCAGCACAGGCTGCATATATTTGCTGTCTTGTAATCTGTCCTGGGCCTCGTACACAAGATCTCTCCTCTTCTGCCAAGTATTTTATGTAAGTGATAAAGCATTGTACATAAAATGAATTTACTGAATTGGTTGTAGGAAGACAAACCCCAGATACGGGTTTGGATACGGCTCTTGCAAGATCCATCAGTTTTTACAGCCCTGGGGTAGATGAGGTTTAGGAAAACAGTCCTTTGGCAATCTTTTTTGCAATGAAATGCTGGGGCACATGTAGGCTGAGCTTTGCTTTTAAAGGGAGAGAGAGAAGAAACGATAATAACGATTTTGTTTTGCTTTTCTGGCAGGATGCGGCGGCAGCTATTGACAACATGGTACGGACCCTGTTCCCACTCGCCCGCAGAGACGCGTGGCTTTGCCGTCTTCCCAGTAGCACAGAGCAAAGCCCTGTGTGGCGTGGGCGATGTAGAGAAAGAAAGCTCTGTTTTCCTCTGACCTCTGCAGGGATTTAGGGGGGCACGGTGATTTTTTACCTTTGGTGGGCTTTGTTCTGCTTTTTTTCCTCTGCAGAATGAATCTGAGCTCTTTGGCAGGACAATTCGTGTGAACTTGGCCAAACCAATGCGAATTAAAGAAGGATCATCCAGGCCTGGTGAGTTGGTGCCCAGGAGGGGAGAGCATCCCCATGGACGTTCAGAGCTTTGTGCGTCAGCCTTTCTCTCTGGTTCCCCAGACCCTGAGGCAGAGACCCCCGCTCACTTTTGGGGATCTCGGGGATCTGAGCAGCATCCTAATAACTGAAAACATCCCCCAGTTGCTGGATGAAAATACTTTTAGCTGCACTGCCAGTTGCTTTCATGCCCTCTGACAGAGGGCACAGGTGCCAGGCAGAATTACCCACACATCTGGCCACATCTGTGAAAGCGGATGGGGCCAAGGCCGTCCCGAGCAATTGCCCTGCGTGGGGGTAGTCGCAGGGAACAGGCCACGAGCTTGCCCTGCCCGGTGATGTCTGGCACCCCTGGGAGGAAGAAGGGGTGACTTTGTCCTTTATTTCCCTGCGCTCCGTGTCTTTCGGCGTAGGCTGCTGCCAGCCGAGCGCTCCCGCGCCTGGGGTGCGATCTGCTGCCAGCGCTGTGCTGCGCCCTGCCCCGTGCGGCCGCGTGCGAGCTCACGCGTGGCCCTTTGGCTCGGTTCCTGTGCTCTGACCCACCCTTTTGCCACCGCAGTCTGGTCAGACGACGACTGGCTGAAGAAGTTTTCGGGGAAGACTCTGGAGGAGAACACAGAGGAGGCAGGAGCAGAGGCCCCCAAAACAGAGGTGCAGGAGGTAGGAGAAACAGCCGGAGCCATCTGTATCCTTGCTGTCCCGAAGAATGAGAGTGTGGGGCCAGCCGTCTCTGGAGACAGAGAAGAAGAATGTCATCTCAACTTGGTTTTTTCTTTTCCTGCCCAGGGCGAGCCTCCCGCCAAGAAATCCCGGGTCAACCCTCAGGTTTACATGGACATCAAGATCGGAAACAAACCTGCGGGGCGGCTGCAGATCCTCCTGCGCTCGGATGTGGTGCCCATGACCGTAGGTGAGGAGAGGATCAGCCTCCCCAGCGTGGTGGCTTCCAGCTGCGACGCAGCTCTCACCTCTCTCCCCCTTGCCCCCGAACAGAGAATTTCCGCTGCCTCTGCACCCACGAGAAAGGCTTCGGCTTCAAAGGGAGCAGCTTCCACCGCATCATCCCCCAGTTCATGTGCCAGGCCGGCGACTTCACCAACCACAATGGCACCGGAGGCAAATCCATCTACGGGAAGAAGTTTGATGATGAAAACTTCATTCTCAAACACACGGGGCCAGGTAGAGCCATCTCCCCAGGCAGGGGCTGGAGAGCAAAATGGCTCAACATCATCTAGGGGCCACACTTGGGCTGTTTTGACCTAGACCATGTTGATAGTAGCAGCCCTGAATTATAATCTACGTCGGCCAGATGATTCTGCCGCAGTGTAATCTGCCGCGGTCAGACCATCTTGTATCGCTGGCATTCAGCAAGCAGAAACGCATCGTTCGCTCTTCATCCACGCACTGTTTATTTCCAGTATTACATAATGGAGAAAGAATTTCAAAGCCGCTTTGCTGTTTGATTTTAAAGGAGTGTCACAGTGTGACTATGAAAAGCAGCAAAAGGCAAGCAGGTTTATCTCCATACAAACAGCTTTTCTATTACTGCAACTAAAAATAGATGAGCAATCTCCACCACTTCCCATCTTTCGTGCTTGCAAGTGTTTCTCTCTTGACATAATTGGTTTCCAGTAGTTTCTGTGGAGTTTAATATTCAGAGGCTCTCCTAAAACCGGCAGCATTTTACAGGGCATGGGAGTGGGTTTGGTTCGAAGTAGCGGCTCACGTGCTGGAGCTCGTCGCTCCCTCCCCAGCCATAACACCGCACTTTTTGATCGCAGGGCTGTTATCGATGGCAAACTCTGGCCCAAACACCAACGGCTCCCAGTTCTTCATCACTTGCGATAAAACAGACTGGCTGGATGGGAAGCACGTGGTGTTCGGGGAGGTGACGGAGGGCATGGATGTGGTGCGGCAGATCGAGGTAGGTGCCGGCAGCAGGGTGGTCGGGGCAGAGCCGATTTCCTTCCTGCCCTTGACTCTGTGCCTTTAATTCCTGCTGCTCTTTTCTCAAAGGCTCAGGGCACCAAAGACGGGAAACCGAAGCAGAAGGTGATTATCTCGGACTGCGGGGAGTGCCCGTGAGCTCGGCTCTTGGAGGGGGCTGGATGGGGTGAGCCTGGCCAGGAGGGGCCGGGGAGATGACTGGGGTGGGACAGCCCCACGACCCCCCAGCAGTTCCCAGCTCCCGCGGCTTCTGTCGGAATTCCCCTGCAAAGCTTGGCGTGAACGTGCCTGCGGACAGCGCTGGGGGGGCCCGACCCACCCGATAAATCGCTTTTCAGCCTGCACCGTCCTGTGCTGCCCCGAGCGGGGCCGGGTCTGCTGCTGTGTTCCGGAAAGACTTTATATTAGGTAAAAATAAAACCTAGTTTTAAAAATACTGAGGACCTACTCCTGGCTGTTGAATTCTCACCTTGGGAAGATGGTCTTTGCTTTTGAGCAAAGATGCTTTTTTTGTATTTGCCCTCATCTTCTCAAATCTGGTGCCTAAATCCTGGCTCCAGGGGAAGCTACCCGTGCCGGGGCAAGTAGAGCAGAGCCGAATCTCTTGCTTTTTCTACAGCAGGATCTTGTGGAGGCATTTTTGGCGTGTTCCTGGCTCTGTAGTGTCATTTCCCATCAGCAGAGGGAGGCAGGTCCCTGGCTGGCGGCTGTCCTGCTGGGAAGCAGCCCTTCTCCAACTCCATCCGAGAGGGAGGGCATTTGCTGGGATGTGTAAGTGGGAGAGCAAGGTCTGGACAAGATGTACCAGGGAATGAAGAAGCCCCTTGGGTGATAGAAGAAGGAAAAAAAAAAAAAAAATGATGAGGCTGTAGGAAGGGGTTTAATTTCCAAACTCTGGTTTGCGGAGCGGGATAGACGTGTACATTTATAGTTCCCGTCAGCGGGTAGCTCCGGCCATGCACCATAAAGGTAACGGCATCGTTGGAAAGGGATTGAGTTGGGGTTTCCTATGAAATTACGGCACCGGGTACTCAGTCTGGGACCGTGTGTTTGGGGAGGGGAAGGGATGTGTGGTTTCGAGCCTGCGCAGGCGTTTGCAGGAGGGATGGGGCTGCCGGGGCAGAGGCGAGGGTCAGGTGTGCGGGGCTGGGTTTAGGGGCTGTTTTTAAGAGCTTGTGTAGTTGGGGATTTTCAGTTTCACCACCCCAGCAGCTCCCAGGTTAGGGGTGTTGCTTTTCCATAATAAACACTGGGTTGCTTTTATTCACTTGCTGGTTTTCCACATTGTCTGGGGGTCGTGCATTACCCTACAACTGGGACAAGGTGAGATACGGGCACTCAGACGTGATACTTGACAAACCGACGAACAAACCCAGCATTTCCCTTCCTTGCTCCTTTTTGTTGTTTAAATCTCAACCTTTTGAAGACGGGCCTTGCAGAAATCTTCAGCAGCAGGGAGTGCCCTTGCTTGATGGAGGGGGTCGGAGGAAGCCCTGGGCTCTCCCTGCAGAAGGCACCACGTCGCACGGAGCCGCGATCGCATCCTGAGCTGGATTTCATGCGGAATTAGTCGGCAGATTAAATCTTTCCAAAGAGGCAAGAGCTTTTCTCAGGAAGCCGGGAATTGGCAGGGAGCAGATCTTTCTTATTTTGGTGGGTTTACTGGGATTTTTTTTCTTTGCATTTGGCTAAGCCAAATTTGTTCTGTGACATAAGGTTCCTCAGGTACCTGAGCTGAGGAACAGGCCAGGCCGTTTACTTTTAAAATCAGCGCAATAAATAACTTAATCGTGCAAATAGCACAGGGAAGCTGCCCGGGGCCGGAGCTGGTGCGGCCGCAGCCCCGTCCTGAGCCCACGGGAAGCATCCACCGGCGAGCGCGGCCGCTCTCCCGGCCGGGGAGACACAGCCTGACCTAAACCTCACATCACAACGCATTGGCGGGGCTTATTTTCAAGCAAATAAGTACAATTTTAGCCGATCCCGAGTATTTTTTTTGTTGCGAAATCCCGTCTGCCGAACAGAGCGCTGCTGTGCTGTGACATTTATTCAAAAACAAACAACAAGAGAAACTACGTGTTTACTTTCCAAACTAGGCGTTTATTTTATAACAGTGTCGTAGCTCAATATGGATATTTTTTTTTTTTTCCAACTGGCTGAGTTTCATCAACTTTAAGTAAACAGGAGCGGGTTAGTCAGCCAGCTGCTTAATTGGCTGACAGTGTTTTCATTAAGGGAATTAAAAGCGCTGGTTAGAGGTGAGTGAGTTAGGCATACATGGCTAGAAACAGCTCAATCCCAGAGCAACTGGGATGCCACCTCCCTTGTCCTAATTACCCTTCAGCCCAAACTGCCTCTGCGAACACCAGAGAGCCAGCAGCGCGAGGGGAAAACACATCAGCCGCGAACAAAACAGACACGTAACCAGCCACAAATCCTCTCTTTCCTATATATATGTATATATATGTATGTGTTTCATTAAGTGTAGTAAGAGAATAAAAGTTTTATATTATTTACATCCACTTCTAGGAAGGGGTGGGAGGGATTTATTTTTATTATTATTTTTATTATTATTATTAATGGACTTTGCTCCATTAAAAGACAACTCCTCTTCCGCGCACGCAGCGGAACCCCGCTGTCACGTTGCTCGGACAGGGACGGTCCTGGGGACAGGGACGGTCCTGGGGATGGGGATGGTCAGGGATGGGGACGGGGACGGGACTCGGCCGTCAGTGGCAGCCGCAGGATTTCACCACCATGTTGCGGTGCTTCTTGAGGATGACGTTGTTGTTGCTGTCGTAGTAGAGGACGGAGGTGGCACTGAGCTTCGTGGGGGCACAGCACGCCTTGGGCACGGCCTCGGGCTTCATCAGGTGGACCTGGGGGATGGATGGAGCCCGTGAACGCAGCGCCGGGCAGAAGAAAAAGCATCAAACCAGCTCTTAACTGCAAAAAGCCTGGGTGAATGGGGAGATTATTTCCAGCTTTTTGCAAAAATATTTATTCTAAACTCTGGGCAGTCCTTGCTGCAGTTTGTATTGGATCGGGGCTCGTGGCACTGCGTGGGCCAGGCAGCCCCTTCATTATTTTGGGATTTCTGGGCCCTTTTCTCACTGTAAATAGACAAATGGCTAAAAAAAAAAATAAATCAGGGCAGCGCGAGTCTCACTCCGGTGTGGGTGGCGGGTGCTGGATGCTGTTGCAATAGAGATTCTCCTTCAGGGCTCAGTGCTGCCCCAAATTTAACATATTGCACTAAAATCTTAAGTACACAACACCTTTCTGAACACAGCTCTCCTTCGGCTCCTTCATCCCCTGCTCAGGACACGTATTATCCCAGTAATTCGCCGTACAGTGTAAGCTGGGAGCTTCACAGGCTGCCGGACGCACGCAGCCCTCACCGGCTTTACCCGACATGTGCAATTAATTTATTTCAGGGGCAACCGAGCTCTCTTAGTTCGGAAGTCCGGTGTTTTTGCTGTCAAACCCTGCTATTTGCAGCACCGGCCGGGGCTGGCACGGCTCCGCGGCTGCGTTTGCCCCAGCGCTTCCCAGAAGGGCCGGATCTGGGCGCCAGGTGATTCACATCCTGCCCAAACGGCTCCGTTTCGGGAAGAGTGTTGGGTTTAGGGGCAATGGGTGGGTGTAGAGGGGAAGGGGACCCCTCCCCTCCGCTGCCAGGATCGTGCCCAGCCACAGACGGGACCTCTGGCAGCTTTGTCAATGCAAAAATTAAACCCCGCCAGGCAACACCTTCAAAGGCTCGGCCGAGGACTTGGCGCTCCCTGTAATTAACCGCGAACACCGGAGCCGGCGTGACTCCGCCATTGGGAAATCAAACACTCACAGGGCAGGAAATTCCAGAAATTAAAGCACTGGCTGGGATGCAGGGTGGGTTTGGGAAAAATGGGGCATTAAAGCCTTCCTGCTTAGAATATGCTGAGCCCAACGCTTGGGCGCTGAGCCACAGCGGTGCTTCGCGGGACCTCGGATGAAACCCTCGCACACGGCTGGCCAGGAGCATACACGGGTGACACGGTGCCCTTGCCCACCAGCTGACAGGGGAGCACCCATCCGGATGTGCATGCACCCATCCAGATGTGCATGCACCCATGCAGATGTGCATGCACCCACCGATGCTTTATTGGCAGCTGGACTTAAACTGCACCCTCCAACCCAAATGCTCTCAAACCCAGGTGTGCCCAGCCCCAAATCCAGCTCTCCATCGGGACCCGCCGGGCTCCGACCGCTCCCCCAGAGCCCCCAGCATCCCCCCCCGAGGCTGCCATTGGGGGCTGCACTGACCAGGGACTGCAGGATGGCGTGGTTGGTGGCATTCATGCAGGAGTCCAGGGGGAAGGCACACTCCCCCTCACAGTAGTAGGCTGAGTAACCCTGCGGGGCGATCACCCAGTCCTGCAAAAAAAAAAAAAAAGGGTTTACACCAGTTATGCCGTGGGCTTCACCCTTTCTGCGCCCCTTCATCCATTCCCCACCTGCAAAAACAACCCAGCCGGCTCCTCCCTGCGCGGCTGTGCCAGCAGCAAGGGTTTATTTTGATTTTTTGGACTGAGCCATGAGTTGTTCGGGGTCACCGATGGGGTTTGGGGTTGTGGCAGTTCATGTTTGCCTTCCCAGCTCCTGGGCTGGGGCTGCGGCAGCTCCCGGCTGCCCTGCGCCGCTCCCACGGCTGCGGATCAATTCATGGGCAGGAGAAGCCGGGCTGGGAGGGAGCCCGGGGGGAGGACAACGGGGTTCTTTTTTTTTGCATTTACTTCTCCCGGTAGACAAGTACCAGCCAGCCGAGGTCCTGAAAGCTGACGTAGAGCTCGTGGCGCCGGCAGACCTGCCGCCCGTCCGCGGCGTGGACATCGTCTGTGGGAGAAGGGGACAGGCAGCGTCAGCCCCGTGGTGCCGGCACCCCGACCACCCCCCCTGGCTGCAGCCATCCCCGCTCCAGGGTGGGATTGAACAGCCCGTACGATCGGGGTTAGCCCAGAAGAACAAAAGAAGAGGAGTCCCCGTGGTTGCACAAAGGGAAAAGAAGCTTCAGCCCAGCCTGAAATTTATTGCTCCAACATCAGGACGAAGGGATTCAGCCTGGGAAGGGCGAAATCCCAGCTCTGCTCATGGTGGAGTTGGCTTTGAGGGTTTCCCAAGCTAAATGAGTTCCGGAGAGCTGGGGCTTCTCGCTGCCCTCCCGCCTGAGCGGCTTCCCAGGACCGTGACACCCTCCCAGGGCTGTGACACCCTCCCGGGGTGATGACCTCCCCAAGTGGCTTCAAAACCGAGGGTGATGATGCAAAAAGTCCAATATTCAGGTATCCCAAAAACCCCACGAAACACCGTCCCCTCGAGGGCACCCGCCCCAGACCCACTGCACCTCCTGAACCGCAAACCACCCCAATCCTAAAAACCCAAAGCTCTTCGCTCTGCTCCCCTGGGCTGCATTTCTGGGCCAAAACTGGGATTCCTTGCCAGACAAGGTACTAACAAAAGGTCCCTTGATCGTGGCAATAGCAGAGCCTGGTTTTTTTTTTTTGATAGGGACCGCTTCTCGCCCTGCAGGTTCTTACCAAAAATTCCCGGCAGCTTGTTTGGATGTGGGAGGTCGTTCGTCTTCTTGGGCTGCCGCCTCCTCGGGGGCTTGGCCGCCCGCGTAACGCGTGCGGGGCTGGGGCTCGCCCGGAAAAACGTCACCATGAAGGGCTGCTTGGAGCGGGGTCCCCGGCGCCCCAGCAGCCCCGCCGAGCCCGGGTCGACGCTGTGCCCTGCAGGGACGGGACCACGCGCCGGTTTGCTCTCAGAATGAACTCATTCGATTAAAGCAAGGAGGAAAAAAAGATACAGAAGGACATTTGCAGCGGAGAGCTGCGGTTTCGGCATCCCGAGTGGCTGGAACCCCCCCCGCAGGGGCTCCCATTCTGCTGTTGCCCCCCCGGGTGGGTGTATGATGGGCTGCTCACAGTGCGGTACGGCCTCATCCCGCATGGCCACCCCCATGCGATGGTCACATAGAGTGATTCAGGGGGGGGAAAACCAAGTGAGACCCAAGCAACTGATTTTTTTTTTTCCCTTCGTCTCTGGGGAGGAAAGCTCAGCTGGGAGGGAAGGGGATGGATGGGGAATCAACGGCTGCGATTTCTCCCTACACGGGAGCAGAGATGGTCTCTGCGTGCCTGCGCACCTGCAAAAGGCACCTTTGGAGCAGATTTGACCCCTTGGTGAGCAGAGGGTTAATTCTCCAGCACACACACACAAGGATCCCTCCAGGTAAGGAGTTCATTAAATGCTAATGGGATTATTACAGCCCACACCAGCAACCCCATTAGCACGAATGCCTTCGGGAGGCTTTGCCATCAGGGCTCGCCTGCAACCCCAGTGCTGCCAACTTCTGGCGCCTGCTGTTCTCCATCACAGCTGGAAATTTAAAATTGTAGCGAGATGAACAACCCCCCCCCCCCCCCCCCCCGACCGCCTGCCATGGCACCAAGAGAGGAGATGAGACGGCTCCAATTCCTGGGGATTTGGCCCCAAACGCTGCAGGTAGGCTGGGCAGGCTTACCATCATCCGTCTCCACGTAGAGTCGCAGCCCCAGGTTGTATTTCCGATCCACTAACCAGTGGTTGCTGGCAGCCGTGACGTCAAATACCAGCCAGCCCTCGGTCCCAGCACGGAGATCCTGGACGTCCAGCAGGAATAGGTCAGATTCCCTGTGGAAAAGGGGAAAAAAAATCCGAGCAGGTGAGTAATAGTACCCAAAGGGCACCAGCACCAGCGATAATTCACAGGAATGAGTCCTCGGTGCCTGTGCCCATACAGGTCCCGGCACAGCAGGGTCAGGATGGCGGCTCCCGGCGCCGCCGGCTGTGCCGCACATGATGGTGGCACCCTGGCAGCTGCCCTGGGAAAAGCATCCTCCCAGCCCCGGCCGAAAAGCCGGGGTGTGCCATTGCCCGGTGGGAAGGCGTGGGAACAGCCGGCCGCGGCAGTGCTGCTTCCCTTGGCGTTTGCAGGGTGGTGGGAAGGGAAAGAGCCAGGGCTGGTGCTCGCTGGGGGCCTTATCCCCATCTTCATCCCCATCCCTGTCTCCATCTCCACCTTCAGCCCCATCCCTGTCTCCATCCCCATCATCTTCATCCCCATCCCTGTCTCCATCTCTATCTTCATCCCCATCCCTGTTCCTAAACTCATCCCCATCCAAGTCTCCATCCCCATCCCTATCCCCATCCTCATCCTCATCCCTATCCCCATCCTCATCCCCGTCCCTGTCCCCATCACCTGTTGGAGTGCTCAGCGGCGATCTCGTAGATGCTGACGTGGAGGGTGTTGTTGGCATGGCGGGTGACACCCCGCGCCTTGTAGATGCGAAACTCGGCGGCCGTCACTGACTCACCCGTGGGCACCTGGGTCAGGTCGAACCTGAACTCCTTCCAGTACGGCTTGGGCGAGAAGATGTCCCGGTCCTGCTCGACTGCGGAGCAAAGGGGTCAGGGAGGGCTGTGCCGGGCCCTCACCGTGCCACCGGCCACCCTGATGGGCTGATTAGAGCCTGCAGCCCCCCGCCGAATCCCACCGACCCAATTTGCCCCCGATTTGGGGACAAACCTCGCTGGTTCCGGTCCCCTGACCCCCCTGAGCTCTTGGCTGCTGCTGCGAATTCCCACCTCTCCTCTCCCGAGAGTTTTAATCTTGATGCAACTCCTCCATTTTTGCACAAACTCCCCCAACTTTATTTTGCTGGAAACCCACCAGCCTCCCAGCCCTCTTTCTTTATTATTAATTAAAAACAAACAAAAACAAAAACTAAAATTAAAAGCACGAAGGCTTGGCAATGGCAGGCGCACAGAGAAGCTGCCCCTCGCCCTGTGGTTTAGTGGCTGCAGCCCTTTGCACTTCTCCAAAGGATGAAAACCCACCCGAAAACCCGAGCTTTGGGGGTCGGTGGGACCGTCTGGAGCAGGAATTGGGGTTTTTTGCAAACTTTTCTGGCAGGAGGTGCTCAGGGAAAAAAATCTGGACAGCCCGGGGCTCGCCGGGGCCATCGCCGGGCGTCACAGGTCCCCTCTCCCTGCAGGCTTCGGGCTGCTGAAATGTAAAGATTTTCAGCCTACGGGAGACTGAGGATTGTCAGGGCAGTGCTCTGTAAAAATAAAACCTCACTTTTTACTGAAAATATACCGACTTTCTCCAGAAATCTAGTGCATGTTGGGAAAGGAAAAATCTGGTGATTATTTTTTCTTTTTATTAAGTCCATAAAGGATAAAAACCGCCGTCTTTCTTTACCCCACACAGTTTCTCTAATATGTAATTATTTTCTTAAAATTGTTCTTTAAAAATATTCCAGGCTGCCATGACTGAATATAATTAAAGTGATTAAAGCTCCTCCTGCTTCAGGCACAAAAGCAATGTAACAAATCTGACCCGGTGCTAACTTTTAAAAATAAAACAAACAAATAATTAAATAAATAAAAACGCGTGTTTTAAACGTGATTTTTAACCGATTCCAGGGGGAAAAAACATTCCAAATTTAATACACCGTAAAGTCACCGTCCCCGTTTATACAGGGGGAGCAACGTGGAGCATCTCTCCGACCCGAAACATGGGTTGGGTTTTTTTTTTCCTTCTTCTTTTTTTTTTTTCTTTTTTAAAAAAACCCCACATTCCCTCCAGCTACTGGGCTCACCACAAGTTATGTTATAAAAAAAGCCCGGGGCCAGGCGGGCAGGGGCGGATGCGGAGAGTGCTTCCTGCTCCGGCGGGGAGGCTGCCCGGCCGGCGGCCAGCTGCGGGCGGGAGGATGCTGCAGGGAGCCCGATCCGGCCCATGCACCCCCTCGGGGGGGGGACACCAGCCCCCCGACCCCGTTGCAGCCCCTCGGGGGGTCCCCAGCCCTTCTCTGCATTCCCATTTCTTCCACTGACCCATCGGTGACAGTTTAATGCTCCTGGGCCATTAAAGATGCGGCTGAGGCCGTCGATGCCTCATAGCTCTTGCAAAATCCTTAAACCCCCCCAAAACACAACCAGAGGAATCCCCTCTTTTTTTTTTTTTYTTTTTTCATTGATAAAGGCTCAGTGAGAGGTCCCACGGTCAGTCCAGGAGACATCCACGTACAGAGCTGTGTCCCCTTGGGTATTTTTGGTCTCCTGGGTATTTCATGGGTCGTCCCTTTGCTCCCCGGCATCAGGAAAGACCCAACCACACTAAATACCAGCTCAGAAATCACCGCAACCGAGCGTCATGGCACTCGGGTGTTTGCAGGGCTGGAGAAGCTCTATAGATCAGGGGCCAAGTGTCCTCGGCAAAGCGATGCTGCAGGTGGACCTTCATCCAGGGAATGGTCCAGCAATGGACCTTCATCCATGGAATGGTCCAGCAATGGACCTTCATCCAGGGAAGGGCGGGGGGAGTTTTGTGGCAGAGCCAAGGAGGTCACAGGGACCCAGCAACCCAGAATAAGACCCCAGAGTGATTTTTGGTCCCAGAGAAGAGTGAAAACCTTCGCTAAAGCAGCAGTTTGTTACCAGCTCTTCCCATCTATATGTGCTGTGGAGGTGATGGAGGAGTCCGGGGCCGAAGGCAGAGGAGGGTGAGCTGGTGGGGAGGGAAGCCCAGGGACACCAGGGCAATACCCGGCCAGGAATGAGAAATGCTAAAGGGGACCGCAATTAGCTGTGCACCTTGATGAACCAAATGAGCTGGACTTAATAGCAAGCTGCCCAGTATTCGGGATGAGAGGCTAGGAGGAATCCCTGCTTTCTCCGCCCCTTCGCGGAGCAGAAGAGGGAACCCCCTTGGAAGGGCAGGCCCAAGGGTGAAGCACCCTCTCCTGTGCCGACACGGGGTTAGCGGGGCAGAGGAGGCGATGGGGATGGGACCGGCTGCACGGCGTTTAGCAAACAGCAACCCGGGTTGACGATAAGCAGGTTGGGGGAGGTTTAATATCACCGTTGTTTTCTGGCAAAATTATAAACAGCTGCAAAACGACGACCGTGCAGCGAGGGAGCGTTTTGTCGCATCCTCAAAGCGCCCAGCGCCCTTTGCCCGGGCAGAAAAGTAGGTGCTAAAATGCTGCTGGTGCTGGGGGTGTGCAGGCGATGGGCCCTCCCCGGCCGGCCGGGAGCCCGTCGCGCCTGGGAACCTGCTATTGATTCGAGGCGGGTTGACTCAGCCGCACCGCCAACCCTCAATTATCTGTGGGCGGATTATCCGGATTGCGGATGAGACACACTAAAAAAACCCAACCCAAACTCTTTGCTCTCCTTGCCCCCCTCCTTTGGCATTTACTGTCTCGCCCCTAAGAGCTGCTGCATCTTCCCCCAAAGCTGAATGCCACAACTACGCCGTGGGCTCTCACCACCCCAAAAAAATAATAAAAAAATGCTATATACATATATAAATTGCTGTGGGGCCATGCAACCCCTCGCAGGGGATGCCCAGCTCCGGCCGGGCTGAGCCCCGCTGAGGCTCCCAGCCCCTGTGCGCTCCCACTCTCTTCCCAGAGATGGGGCAACGGGGCCGCCTGCCCTTCGTCCTGCTCCCCAGGTTATTTTTAACTGCACTTTTTCATTGTAAACTTTCTCTGTTTCTATAAACTGTGCATCAGTCGTAATTACTGGTCCTGGCTGCTCCCAATGCTCCCCATGATCATTTCAGACACTAAATTAAAAGGAAATGCCAGGATATTCAACCACATCAAGTGCTCTGAATCCTAAAATAGGTTTAAAGGAGATGCAAGGAAGATATTATCCTTCACTTGCAAGCAGGAAAAAATAAGCTCCGGAGGCTTTCCGAAGCGGGGAGAGATTTAGGAGTTATCCCAAGTGCTGCGAAATACAGCCGAGCATCTGCCAGGCTCCCACTTTGTCTCACGAACGCTTCCTCCATCCTCCCAGGATGAATATCGGGAACCGCAGGACACGGGGCTCAGCACCGGGCAGCCCCAGCCTGGCTGCATGTGGCTGTGAGGCAGCCTTGGCCCCCGCTTGCATCCCCCCCCCAGCTGCCCCAGCCCTACAAACAGCCAGCCGGGAGCACGCTGTGGCAGGTGGACTCCAGGGGATTTCATTTACAAAGCTTTTCCCATTTAAAACACGCACGGCGGGTGCGTACAGAGCCCCGACACCCCCCGCATGAACCACCGGGCTCATCCCGCGCTGCCGGAAAATGCTGCCACGCGTCCCTCGGCCGCGCCGGGTTTTCTGGCGGAACCGCCGCGGATGCCCAGCGAAGGAGGCACAAACTGCTGCGCAACGAAGTCAGGAGTGGGAAAATCTTGACCCTGCTGCTGACAGCAGTTGGATTTTGGTGGTAATTGCGTGGGGGCGAAGGCGAACGCCCGCGTGGGCGCCGAGGCCGGCAGCAGGAGACGTTCTGCCAGCGCGGGGAGCGGAGCAGCGCACCCCAACTCCCTGGCTAAATTAAAGAGGTTGCCGTGAGCTCCCACCCCGCGCTAATGGCTCCTCGCAGCGCCCGGGGCACTGCATCTATTTTTTGCAAAGGTGGCAGCAAGCGCTGTCCTGCCTTCCTCCCCCAGCGCTTCCCCGGGAAGCAAATCCGGTGAAGCCAGGGTTTGCCAGAAAGATGTCTGGCCACGGGCAGAGCTGCCTCACTGCTTCATCCGAAACAGCCACGGGGGGAGTCCGGCCACAGCCCGGGGCAGCGGCGGATGCCGGGGAGGGAAAGGGAGGACGCGTGTGTTGTGGTGCTGACGGGCGGTCGCGGGGGGCTCGGGCACGCTGCAGAGTGCAAGCCTCCTCCTCGCCTTCCCGTTACAAACCTCTCTGCTCGGTGATTATACCCTGCGCGTAACCGTGACTCACAGCTGGTGGCTCAGCCCCGGCCGAGAAGAAATCTCAAAGCCCATCCTTACCCCAGGCTTAAAAATACAACCCACCTGACTCCTTCAGTTAGCGCACAGAAATAGCACGGGTCAGGCTTACATGAAGTGTTTTATCTTCACGCCGAGAGGCAGCGAGCAGGACGGGATGGGTGGATCCATCATCACCAAACCCAACCGAAGGTGCCCGGTGGCCGCCCATCGCCTGGAGGCCCTCACTGTCCCCGGCCCCAGGCCAGCAGGCAGGGCGCTCTGCCCGCCCAAACCGGGACATGTTTGTGCGCCGGGGAGGTTTGTCATTTCCCCTTCCCAGGAAAAAGGTGTGCCGTTGGGAGCCGCGCTCCGGCCCGGCTCACACAGGGCTACGCGGGGTGGCTGGGAGGAAAGAGGTCCAAGTGCCCAATGGAGCACTGACTTACCCCATTTGCATGCCCCATCAGGGTAATTGTGCAGCAAATTATGCATGCAAATGAAAGCTAGCCTTCTCCCACAAAAATTTATTTAATTAACATGAAGGGGCTGACGAAGCCGCAGAAATCAAAGCCATTCAAATTGAAGGCTGGAACTCTGTTCCTCAACTCTCCCTGCTGCTCCAGGAGCACCGGGAAGGGGAGCGGCGCCAGCACCCCTGCGCCAGCACCCCTGCGCCAGCACCGACGTCTCCCGGGCAGCTCCCCAGCTCTCCTGAACATCCCACCCTGGCTGTCATCAAACCTGGCCATTTTAAAGCACTTTTTGATGCTTGTGTGGTCTTGAGTGTTGAAGGAGCTGGGATTTGGCGTCCCAGCATCACCTCCCTTGGTTCTGGCTTCCCCAGGATGCTGAGCACCCACAGCCCCAAGGGCTCTAGACGGGAGCTGGATGCTGGGTGCCTGCTCCCGCGGGCACCCCCTGACCACCGCCCGGCGCAGCAGGGTCTTGGAAGACCCCTCCACAGCCCTCCCTCACCCATACCTCCTCCTGAGGGTGCAGGTCCCCTCCCTGCCTGCGTTCCCCAGTGGGGGTTTCTCCCCATGCTCAGAGCACTGGCTGTGGGGGACCCCGTGCAGGGCCCGGAGGGGTGCAGGGGAGGAAAGAGGCCCTGGCTGGTCCTTGGCGGTGCCATGGTGAGGCACCTTCCCAGTGCATGCCCTTTGGCACACCATGGTGCAGCAGCCGAATCCAGTCTTGCTCTGGGGAGGTGTCCCCGAGCCCAGGACACCAGCCACGTCTGCGGCTCGTGGGCCAGGACACTGCTGCACAATTACTGACATCCCTCTGTCCTGCACCTCGTCCCCCGGCCTTCGCACAAATGCTGCCCAAAAGTTTTGTGCAGACAGGGACACCCAAACACCCCTTAAAACAACGAGCAGAGGCAAGGAAAAGCTCTGTATCCGAATGCCTGGTCTGCTCATCCTGCTGGGTTCAGGCCACCCCGGTGCCTGCCCTCGTGAGGGGACCCCCTCGTGCCGAGTGCTCGTGGCCCCGCTGATGCTGGATGGAAATAGCTTTGCTTTCGCTGCCGCTCACGCAACCGCCTGGAAATAGGACGGTGGCTGGAGCGCGGCATTGCTCAGTAACCAGCTGGACGGGATTCCAGCAATAATTAGCAACCTTGAGGATTTTATTTTGAACCGTGATTCAGTGTCCCACCGCGGGTAATTCGGTCCACCCTGCTGCTGGCACGAGAGCCGCTGTCCTGCCTGCGTGCCCCGCTCGCTCCACAGCCAGTTCACGTGTGCCCACCAAAATGGGGAGCGCAGGGTGGGCGACGTGGCTCCCTCGAGCAGGATGAGCTTGCCTCATCCCACGGTGGTCTCCAGCCTCCCTCCGCTGTGTTAGGATGGAGATAGCGTTCGGGGGAAGCAACCCACTTCATTGCAACTTGGGGACAAGCTCCCCGAGTTCACCCAGCTTGGTCCCAGCCCGCCGACCCTCAGCCCACCCTCGCTGCATGACTTTCCTCTTCTCCATCTCCACTTTTTTAAGTGGAGCTGGGTTTCATGCCGAGGCTGCGCGCAGCCGGCCGGGGCCCATGGCAGCTCTCTCCCAGCACCCAGGGTGCAGCCCCGTGGCCACCGTGTCCCTCACAGCCGCTCTCCTGCTGTTATTAAACTCAGCTCTGTGCAAAAGAGGCTTTTCTGAGCAGGGACACACCGAGGAAGCACCCCGGGACTGAGGGATGCTCGGAGCCGTCGGTACAGCAGCTATGGTCCCCTGCCCGCAGCCCGGGACGAGGTTTGCTCCGCGGGGTTTGGGTCGGTTCAGCAGCCCGGGCTGGGCTGGCAGCGGGGCTCCGTTCCGTGCCCAGCCCCGGTAGCGCGGCCGCCGCAGCCCCGTGCGCCCCGTCCCGCCGTGCGGGGCTCCCCGGTGCCCCCCGGTGCCCCCCGGTGCCTCCCCGGCGCTGCGGGCGGCAACGCCGAGCGCCCCGGGGCGATGCGCTGCCCCGTGCGGGGCTCGGCCGCCGCCTCCGCGCCCGGTGCTCCCGAGACCGCCCGGTCCTGCCCGTGCGACCCGGTCCTCCCGCAAGCTCCGGTCCTGTCCGTGCGCCCTGGTCTGCTCCGGTCCCCCCGGTCCGTCAGTGCGCCCCGGTCCCTCCGGTCCTGCCTAAGCCGTTTGGATTCTGCCCGTGCATCCCGGTTCCCCCCCGCAGGCTCCGGTCCCTCCGGTGCGCCCCGGTCCTGCCAATGCCGCCTAGATCCTGCCCGCACGTCTCGGTCGCCCCGGTGCCCCCGAAGGCTCCGGACACCGCGGTGCGCCCCGGTCCCCCCGGTGCGCCCCAGTCCTCCCGGTGCCCCCGCACGCCCCGGTGTCCCCGCACGCCCCGGTGCCGAGCTCACCCATATTGACGAGACTGACGACGGTGTCGGCGCGGCTGACGACGCTGCCGGGCGGGGGGCTCTGGGTGCTGAGCCCGGTGAGCACCGGCCGCGACACCGCCGCCTCCTCCTCCTCCTCCTCCGCCTCCTCCTCGCCGGCCACGGCGTGGTAGAGGTCGAGCATGAAGAGCGGCGCGGCGGCGGCGGGGGCGCGGGTGGCGGCGGGGGTCCGCGGCCGCGGCCGGCCGGGCAGCCCCAGCACGGCCAGGATCTCCCGCTGCACGTCCCGCCGTTCGCCGCCGCTCAGCCGCCGCTGGAGGAAACCGGCGGCGTGGAGGCGGCGGCGGAGGACGCTGCCGCTGCCCAGCTGGCACAGCACCGCCGCCGCCCAGAGCAGCGCCAGGGCCCCCA